>JAOEHI010026529.1:0-21825 GCA_025447815.1 Percopsis transmontana
TGTGTGTGTGTATGGGCGTTGCATGTGCTTTGTCCAATCATGTTCCTTTAGAGTCACATTGAAATACAATTGTGGTGCATCTTTTGCTCACCCGAGGGATTTTTTTTATTATTGGGGCATTGGGGGAAAAACACACGCACAAACCTTCAACTTGAGACAGTGATGCAATGCCTCTGACTAGACAGGAGTTGCTCACTAATCTGCCGATCACAAGGCCGTGTTCGTCAGTCATGGCCCGGAAGAAAAAAATGCATATAATGTTGATAATCATCATATATCGACATATCAAAACCAAACGTGGACTTTGAGACATGGATCGCTACTTCAGAAACATCGGTCAATGGGCGCTGTGGGGACAAAAAAGAGCTGCTATCTGGCCACTAGGGGCAAAAATTTGGTCTCTTTACCTTACTTTGAGTACAAATCCCAGTCGACACTTACTCGTAAAGTTATCGAGACTAGCAGAATTTAAGATATTATATAAGTAAATCACCCAAACAAAATATTTCTTAGACTTTTCTATTAAAATTGCAATTGAAATGCAATTGGCCAATAAAGTGGCATGATGTGACGTCATCACAAAATTTCTCCACCCATTTAGCTCACTTTCTCGACAGCACATTGGTCATCCTAGACATGCACCACGTGATAGTCTAGGCCGTAAAGCCACGCCCCTAGACATAGCTAGCTCATGTACAATGTAACAATAATCACTAAGTAAATCTTTTTCAACAATTCAGTTAAAAGTAAAATCATACATTACAAACAAACTAACAAAAGCATGAAGGAAACGTGTATTTCAGAATGGGACTAAACATAAAAAGTTATTCACTGATAGGTTAAGAAGCATCCCATTGGTCCCTTTTGTACATTATGCAAATAAGGACCTAGACGTCAGATCCTGAACTAGAGCGCCATTTTTCCTCCACAGGAAAAGAACAAAAGCTAAATCAGATTTTTTATGAATTTGGCTTGCATTACGACAATGAAATTCATATGTTGGGAAAAAAAAGATAATCGCAGATGTATTTTGAACTACACCGATTCTTGGATTTGGAATTTTGCGTAGTTCATTGCAGAGGTACCGTGTTGCAGCGCACACGCAGCTGGGAGGCGGACAGCCTTTTTCGCTGTCTCACAGCGACTCAAATCCTGAATTTGAGCAGAATCTCTGGTAACTGCCTTGCGCCGTATTTGAGCAACCTTTAGTAGCATGAGGTGACATTGCAAACACAGCGAACCAGCCATTAACGGTGTGGAACCGGCTCATTGCTGTCAGCGTACTTAAACGTCAGTGATAGTTCTGGAAAATGGGACACATACTACGTTAGCGTAACGTTACATATCTTTGTTTTTTAAATGGATGTGAACATTGTATAATAATAATGCGATCACATGCAACAGGCTGCTTCTAACGCATGCCGGATGGTGTGATGAGCGTTGCAACTTTAGCGTTGTTATTTATTTATTAATTAATTCAATTCATTCTCAATTTTTAATTGCTCTAGAGAAATTCATACATGACATAGTTAGGCTTTATAAAAATATTTTTTATCCCCAAACGTGATTGTTTGTTTGAATGTTTGCTCACGTTTATTTTTACGTGCCTTAATTGATGAAAACATTTGTTTTGCTGCATGATCTGGAGTAGAAGATAATTGCCAACTTTAACCTTTTAATATTGCTTTTGTTATTGACAGACCATACTGCTTTTGTTATTGACAGACCATAAGAAAAACACACAACTCGACCATTTAAAGACTAGTAATGTAATTCTTGCAATCCGTTTTTACTACATTAACGTGTAGCTGTAATTTTTTTTAATTAGTGCAAAATGGCAATAGACATGGAAATATTTGAAACAGATATGACACTTGCATAACTTTTTTGTCAGCTCTGCAACATTTAAAAAAATATGTTTATCTACAGTGAACATCTAAGGCCTGTCCTGCCAAACCTGTCTTTTCCATCTGGACCAGCAGCTGGCACAGGTAAACCTAGCATGTGGATCTATTTTATCATGCTCAAAGCTGAATTGACTGATCAAATTGGTGGCTTTTGTTGGTTCTCAAAAACGGGTAACGTCATGCTTTTTAATTGGGTTATAAAATAATTTCATCATATTGAAATAATCTTTTTAGTTATAGTATTTCTAATCCTGTGTGATTATATTTAATAAAATATGCATACATTTTAATGTTTATAAGATTTATCATGTATATTTCGTTGCTATTAAAAGTGGGGTATCGCAATGAACCATTTCATTTTTAAGGGTCACAGGTCAGAAAGTAAGAACCCCTTTTTGAACGGTCAAATAATGAGACCAATATATAAGGAAATTGTCTAGTGTTATACAATGTTGTGCAGTGTACATGTATATAATGATATTGGGTTTCTCTCTTATTTACTAGGCTCCTAGAAAATAATGTATCAAACTCCGGTTGGCAGTGTTGAGAAGATACGAAAAACACGAAAGAAAGTGAAAACCATACTGAGTGAATTTGGCCTGGAGGATTGTCAAAATCGAATTATGGTATGTTTTTTTTTTTTTTGCAGATATGTGAATTTGAGTCATTTAGACTTTGTTTTTAAAGTCTTGAGAATTTGTATTTGGTTCTAGGCTTAATAATTTTGATCTAGATCTGATATATTTATTGTGTGTGTGTGTCTTGGGGTACCTCGAACATGTCTGATGTAATTTAGATTAACTTTATGAATACAGAATGCGAACAGTTAGCCAAACACAAAGGTATTAAATATTGTGCCCACCTTGAGGTGGTGCTAATATGCATGTGAGAAAATCTTAGAAAATATAATTTATTTTTCATTATTACAAATTATGGCGTTACAAAACATTTTTAAGAGGTTAACATTACTAATGTTAAACACAAGGTGGCAGTGTGACGCTATTCTAAATGGCCTCTGCTGTTTGGCTTCCATGTCAGTTTACGTTGTTAGCAAAGTACTGCAGACTGCCTACAGCCAGTAAGGCAGGCTAGTGAAACCCATATGGAAGTTGAGGACAGGACTGCTCAGGTCAGATTATTAGCCTGGCAGTTTGCAAGCCATTTGTAAAAATGTGCTTCCATATACCAGCAGCAAAAATACCAAAATGACATTTATGTTGCCACAAATTTGCTTGAAAAAGACACTGCTATAACTTCTGAGCTAGCTGCCCCACCGAAAGGACAAATGACTGTGTAGTGTAGCATCGGTCTGTGTGCCATTATAGTTGAGAATCGACATGAGCATGAATCCTTTTATACAATGATTCACCGCACAGATTTTACTTTAACAAGGGCTGACAGCAGGTTTTAGGTTGTAATGGTTTGTATGTCACCATTGCACAGGAACTTTCACAGGAGAAGACCTCTGAGGATAACGTGGCAGAGGATAATGCCTTTGATGAGACGGAGTGGGTGGATTTCACAGATGGCTTCAATGGCAAACTTACAAAAAAGGTGAGCATTACACTTTCTCCCGCATGACTAAGGGAGGTTTCCTCCAATTGCATCTATTATAGTTAAAGGTCCATTTACAAGCACATGGCAGTAGCATACAGCTTACCAGAAATGTAACATTTCTGTAAAATATATAGTTACTTAATATAATCATCATAAAATTCGTAAGCGGGTAATTTTAATAATTTAAACCTAACCAATGATGAATTGTCTTGTTTGTTTTTTGTTTTTCTTTCTGGTTAGTGGCCATATCGTACTCGAGAACTGTGCTGTATGCTGTGCAAGTACTCGTCAAGGAACATCTACAACTTCAGGAGTCACATTTCACGCTATCATTCTTATGTTAAATCAGTCTGTGATCTTGTACCTTGTTCACATTGCAATTTCATCGGCAACCCAATGGTTGTCAAGAAACACGTACGGATCTTTCATTCAGAACAGTTTAGCCATAGATTAGCAGCGAGGGAAGGGACCTTACCAACCCACCGAGGACATGAACGATACCACTGTCGAAGATGTGGTTATCCAAGCTCTTCGATCTTTGGAATGAAGAAACATGTCATTCTTAAACACCTTGAAAATGTGGCACAACAGTATATTGGTTACAGACTGCAGCCTGAAACAGGACAGAAGGCTTACTGTTGCAAGGTTTGTAAAGCAATTACTGGAACTCTGGATTACATGCTACATCATATGCTGGTTGATCCAAAACACTATGCGGTCAACATTCAGATCCAGAACTTAATTGGTGAGAACAAGAATTATGTACCCAATACAGCATCTGATGGGAAAAGGCTGTTGGCGTCATACCGACATAATGCTTCTAAAACAGGGCAGCCTCAAACCGTCAATGGATCCTTACTATTGACAACGGCCAATGGCCAACAAGCTGAAGCACTGGTGACGTTACAACAGCAACAAGGAAATCCAAGAAGCGCCACTTTGATTTGCACCCCTGGGACCAACCAGGCATTTCTACCACCTCAAGCATCAGCTCTAGTACAGCTAGCTAGTGCTGAGGCTAAAGGTCTTCTTCAGCCTGGTGCCACTATAGCTCTCCAAAGCACTTTGCCCCAAGGAGCCCCAATTGTCCAGTTTCCCTCAACATCCGTCTCTCTGAAACCAGCACCACTGACTCCATCTCCTCCTGGGCAGCTACCACACATTCCACCATCCCAACAAATCTCTTTACAACCAACAATACAGGTGAACATGACAGGGAGCGCTGCCTCTATAACTCAGTCTGCTGCTGTTCAAAAGTTGTCAACAAATCAACAGAATCACAAGCTATCAACAGACCAAATCACCCCACAAGGTACCATGTTGACTTCACAGTCTCTTTTAAGTCACCTGATCCCTACTGGCAACAAGGTGAATGGCATGCCAACATACACTTTTGCACCACTGCAGGTAACAATGCAGGGTGCTCAGAGTACAAGTACCCCTCTTAAGCCAGTCGAGCATGCAAGCAATGTCTCACTTCAAGCTAAGAAATGGATTACCTGCCCTCTTTGTAATGAGCTTTTCCCTTCTAATGTCTATGACATACACACAGAGGCAGCCCATAAGTCCAAACCAAATGCATCCAAGTCTGACAGTTTGGCTGCTCGGGCACCATTCCTGAAGAAAATGCCAGATAAATCTATCAAATGTTTACTCTGCAAAGTAATTGTGTCAGAAAACAAAATAGTCCAACACCTTCTGCATGGCCTGAAGTGTTTGTACTGCTCAACTATGTTCTTCAACATCAAACAACTCATTGAACATATTCAGGAACACAATCCTACTGGCAAGGCATACTGTGATTTACTGAAGCGGGACTATAGGCTAAACACAAGCAGTGATGGGAAACTCCTGTTCCCTTATTTTGATGTCAACGTCACTGCACCAAAGGAGGTCCTTCAGCACTCGGAGCTCAACATAACTCTTGTTACGAACTGTCTTCAGCCGATCTTTGTGAAGTTGTTGCCAAGCATCCCTCCGGATATCTGCCAGACTGCGGAGAGAATCAGCAGTGCCTACTGCTCCTTCTGCGATGAGAAATTCCAGAATTCAGCTAAACACCTACAGCATTTGAAACAAAAACACTTTGTCGCACCTACCATCCATGCAATACTCAAAACCGAGGCATTCAAATGCATATACTGCAATGGCGTGTACACGGGGAAGGTCACGCAACAGGCAGTAATGCTTCACTTGCAGCGCTGTCGATGTTCACCGAATAAACAAGTGCCATCCAAATCAACTAGTGACACAACACAATCGCAACCCCAACTACCACCACTACAACGACAACCACAACGACAACCACAACGACCACCACAACCACAACGACAACTACAGCTACAACCAGCACCAAAACCAATGGGCCAGATCATTCATCCACCTGGGCTGTACTTCCTTCAATTACCACAGGCACCTCCTCTAAAACCAATGCTAGCACCTTCCTTGACTACAACTCTAACTCCTACTGCACTTCCGAACCTTGTTCAACCTCTTGATCCTCCAGAAACAGAAGCAGAGCTGCAGAGCAAGAGGAGGCTAGAAGAGGCATGGAAGCAGGTGGTTGAGAACAACAGGCGAGAGAGGGAGGAGAGGGCTGCCATGCGCAAGAAACGAGAGCAGGACAGGCTTGCTGCTCAGTCTCAACCTCAGCCAGAACCTCAGAGCGACCCATCTGTGAAGCTGGTGTTGGAGCCCACCGTTACTGAGCGTCGCTCAAACGAGGAGCGCAAAGAGTTCATATCCAAATACTTTCACATAAATCCCTACATAAACAAGAGTGAAACCGACGAGCTTTGCAAGAGGTTGTCTCTCACAAAAGCGGAGTTGGCTGCCTACTTCGGGAACAAGCGCAGCAAGTGCATGAAGAGCATCAAAAGAAACACTGCTTCGGTTCTCCTTGGCTTTAACATGACAGAACTGGGCAAGCTCAAGCACAACCTTTTAATCCCAGAAATACAGACCCCTGAACTTCAAGTAGCGATGAACCACACAGGATCAGAACCAATGGAAGAATCTGGAAGTTCAGAGAGCACGGATTTGGGGGAGATGGATGGAATTGCAGAATCAAGAAGAATAGAGGAAAATAAAATGCAAGTTGATGAGAATGTAGATCTATGTCTGTCAAAGTAAAAGTAATTGACTCTTAAATAGCTGCATTTTGTGTTCAGGATTTGTTGACAATTAATTTAATCGTAAAACAGTTGTGGTGTTAATTTGAAAATACTTAATTGGACTGGTTTAGGTTCAGTAGAATCCTAATTTTTCATTGCTCTATAGCTACATTGCAAGGTTCCTGTATTACACGGTGGAGATTACCTAATGCACAATCATCTGTGAAATATGACCCCATCAGTCATAAGACCCTGGGACATTATTCAGATGGTCACAATAGCTATGGATTTCATCTTAAGTACTGATGTGTTACTGCTGGCTGCTTATTTATTGTTTTGGGGTGAAAGGATGCTTACAACCTTAAAGTAGACTTGAACTTTTGCTAAACCTCTTGAACCTGTAGTTTCCTTACCTTTTTAATATTAAGTCTAGATGCTGATGTTTGCCACAAATTAACCCCTTATTCACAGAAGGTGCTTGACCCGCCACTAAATAATGTATTCATTTGCAATTGACTTCTATTGTTCATTGATAAATATTCTCAAGTAACTCGGCTGGTTTGTTGTTCAATTTAAGGTATATTTCAGTTCTTAAATTAAAGACTTAAACAATTTGATTTTGCTAATTTAAGTAATCTGAGAACTTGAGACGACCATGAGCTTTGTAGAAATGTTTGTATGTTTTTGAGAAGAATTGCACATCAATTGCGGATGAAAAAACGGTTTCCCTTTCAGTCCACGAACAATGGATGTTTTTTTTCTGATCACCAGGATGACTTTAATATTTAGGTAACGAAGCTACAGTCAAGAATACATTTTTTTTTTTTTTTAAAGTTACATTTCTACATCCCTTTCCTTGGTGTGTCTGCTGACTTCCTAATACTTGTTAGCTACAATGTTGCAACACCCTCTTATTCATTGTTTTTACGGAATGGATAGGGTGTTCATGATGTCTTTTGCACCCTCTTGGTGTTCAGAGACATTCTGTCAAATGGCTTCTTTTATTTATTTTTTTACTAAGTTCATAATGTCTCATCTTATGTTCATTAGTTGTGGTCAACTTGATCACTTTAGATTTGATCCATATACTTTTATATTATGTTATTTCTCAATATTTATGAGATTTAAATTAAAATCTACATTTCATATAGCAAACTTTCGAAGTGTTTTTTTTTTCTTCTAGAATCTAAAATGAGTTCTCATTGCCTAATACCCAGAGATACTGTGTGTCATGTGCATGTGCTTTTGGTTTAATAGTTAAATAGATCTGTTGAAAATTTGCGTAGATCTGATTTTTATTCATTTTTGTACTTTGCTTATTGTATTTTGTATGCTTAAAAGAACAAAACATTGTGTGGCATGTCTGACAGAATCAGGGGTCATCATGGTGTGAATAAAGTTGTTAACCTTTTAAATATTTTAGTTCTTTATCACGTGTTCAACTACTATATTTAGTAGTTCACTATAATTACGTAAACACAAAGATATTTGCAATTCATTTGAAAAACAATAAGACCATATCACCACCATGTCATTTTAAATTAGTATAGTTTTGCAAAGGGCCAGTTTGTATCCATTCAACTTTGAGTACTGTAACCAGCTACAGTGATGGTAGTGCTTAATACTTTACTGTTTTGTTCCACTGGAAGACCTTTCTGTGGTGCTCCTAGACATATCACCTTTGGAAACACATATGCATGAACAGACACAGAACTAGGATGGAATCTAGAACCTGCTGAATGAGATTGCATCCGACATCTACATATGTGAGGGAATGTCTCACATGCCCAAGTCTGAGAGACTGCCATTTCCTCGTAGCCCAAATAATCCACAACAGGACACAATGCTGGCTAGTCCACCCTGTCATTTATTGCCAAATTTCAGCACAAACAGGAAATTATAGCAATAAAGAGCATGTGTAGTAACAAAACTGATCAGTTTCGATGCAATCACAGTAGTTAAAAGGTAAGAACTGATTTTAACCAATTGGTATGCTAAGGCCATCTCCTGGGTGAAAATAAATCTCAATTGCTCTTTTGATAGTGTCATTAGTAATGACACTATGACTCAATACCGGCTTAAATCTATGTCGATACCGTGTCCAGACTCCGGGACGAACCTGGCTAGAAAATCAGGTCATGGACTGAAAATACTTAAGTCCCACGTGGAAGCAAAAAATATATTGTTGTATTGAGAAATTGAATTGGCATCAGAATTGCCTATGAAACCACTTGACATTAAATGTTTCTGGTTTTGTATCTACTTCTACACGTCAACTAATATGTCCCAACACTATTCACACACTTCAAATAAATCAGTCAAAAGTTCAATAACACAGACACCTAGTGATCCTGTTCATGAGGAACCTTTTAATGTACAAAATACGAAAAAAAGAGGCATTGAATTCACAAATCATTTCCTTTAAGAAAAAAGCAACGATCCAAAAAACAAACAAAAAAAATCTCCTGTACAAACAGCCGTGCGATGTCTATCAACTGCCTCGGCACCGCGTTCATCTCCTGGGACCTCCCCGGCCTCTGCCCCTTCCTCTTCCACGGCCTCGTCCTCTTCCTCGACCACGGCCAGCCACTAATAGCAGAAGTGTGGAGGGAAAAAAAGTAGAGTTAATTAAGTCATTAGGCATTTAGCAGAAGCTTTTATCCAAAGCGACTTACAGCAATTCATTCAATTCCATACATCCCTGACCAATGCCAAAAGGTGGGAAGTTACAACTTAAAAGTGACCAGACAAAATAAATAATATCCCCAAACAAACTTGGTAAAAACATGTTTCTCATCATAATCAAAATGAAACATGTTATGGCATATGGCATGTTATATACCTTGTGATTTAATAATGACATTTAATGAGGACTGTTGTGGGATTAGAGCAGTCTGGCAGGGCAGCCCCTATGGAGGCCATGTGTTTGTTTTACCTCTGTGGAAAACTCCCACAGTAAACCGAAAAATATACACTACTTTTTTTGCAAACTTTTCTATCTAAATTACTACTACTACTAAATTTAGTTACAAAGCAATTTTAGTGTAGCTGATCATCAGTATTTGGTGCGATATAAACCGGGTAAGCAGAAACATGGTAAAAGCAAGACTCCCTACGATTAGACCAAAACAGCAATAGCGTCATACATACCCCAGCGTACAACCCAAAACTTTATCCCATTCCACTGATCCTTTAATGCAACAACCTTGTTGCATGCACTAGTTTGGACGTCACCGCTAATTGTAACCCATCATGATCCAACATGCAAAACACAGTAGCGCATTCTTGAAACTGTACAATTTTGTAGAGGTAGCTGGTTATGGCGCTTTTCCACTTCATGGTACTGACTCGACTCTGCTCTTTTTGGTTTTCTATGGGACAAAAGTTGATAGTACCTGGTACTTTTTTGGTATCACCTCCGTCGAGGTTCCAAGCGAGGTGAGGCGATACCAAGCGGTGACGTGAAAACACTGCAGACTACTGATTGGTCAATGAGAATTCTCACTGCATCATTGCGTGACATACTGCAAGTTACTATAGCGGCTGCACCTTTTATTACATGGCAACATGCAAAACCAAGACGTGGTCAATCGAGGAGGTGCATACGTTCCTCTGTGTGGTTGCCGACGAAAGGATCCCGAGAAGTCTCTGAACTGTTGGCCGCAAATGGCTACCAAAGGTCATTCCAACAGTGTAGGGAAAGTTTAAAATATAATTTAAGTGACTACAGATCTATAACGGACCACAACAGCAGGAGAGTTTGAACAGCGGCATCGCTATGACGAACAGCGACATTGAAGGGGTACCATCTGTAGTGGAAAGCAAAGTACCTGGTACCAAAAGCGAGTAGGTTTTAGCCCAATACTATGTAGAGGAAGATGTAGTGGAAAAGTAACAATCAACATCAACCACACATAGCAACTTGTGCGATTTTTCACTGTAATCCAGAGCAAGGAACCTCCTACCATTTATGGAACAATCTGAAATAGTTAGATTTTACTATAAATGCGTGTATAAAATCTGTATATGTACCACTCATTTTAGACAAATTCCACAACTTGCAAAGGACCCATTTTTGTTAGGTTCTATAAATTGTACATGTTATATTACACGGGACCACTTCCCATTCAGTGCTGGGCTACAGTTGATGTCTAGCTACAGAGGTAGAACGTTCTGTTTAATAGCATTTGTAAACCATTGCAGATTAATCTAATAGATTAGGAATTTATTTACAAACTATTATATACGAATGGCGATAATGCCAATTGTTGCATCAGTAACGCTAAATAAGGGTTTTGTTTAATTGATTTATCTTTTTTTAAACGTTCATCCGATATCGATCTGTAAGATTTATGGATCGATCTAGCGCCCTACATGGGACCGTTTTCTTAATGCAATGCCAAATGTCTAATGCAACTTTTAGACATGCCCATTTATATTTTCAAACATTCAGTCAGAAGTCATTTTGTGCTGTGAAAAAGACAGGTTGGTTTATTTTTTTTAAATTAACTATACCCACGTGTTCCTCAAAGAGATTCTGGTTTACAAGCCTTTGGCCTTTTCTGTGGTGGTTTTCACAAGTTGTTTCCAGTGACTCTAATTGTACATTTGTGTTCGCTATAGAGCTTTAGAAAACATCTTTCCAAATATGGAAAGCTGCTAGGCCTATATAATATTTAATATCTCATTCCTAGGTTTAGGAACCAGATTACATTAAATCGAATCGTTAATCACCCCCAATGTCAAGATAACTAAACACCATTCTGATACAGCAACAAGTCTATGAATTTAATGAACAGTTGGCTGCTCTTTAGAGTCTGACTGAGGCTCAGACATGTATGGTTGTATTTCACCTGCTTGACATTTCAAATTGTGCCACTTTTTTTAGGCTTCCATGCCTTGGACAAATAGTCAGAGGGCATGGGGGCGTTTCAATTTTGAGGGTGAAAGTGCGAAGAGGTCATTTAGCGGTTTTGTATGGTATATTGAATTTTTTTTACTAAATATTAATCAATTTAGAGTATGTTTCTATTAGCTTCAAAAGATTTATGGTGCTTTTGAAGCCGACAAGAGCGCATTTTAGGTATTGTGTCCATTTCACAATGTTTCTCACCTGCTTCCCTCTTCTTGGACTTGACCTTTGGCTCAATGTCAACAAGCAGGGTGTCCAGTGGCAGGCTGTCAGGCAAGATGAAGTAGCGAATGTTGTTGCCACGGATGCTGAGTGACTCTAACTGGGTGGGCTCTCGGTTTTTCAGAGTCATTTTCACTGCTTTCAGATGGGTGTTCATGCTAACATCCACACCTAAAGGGGAAAGCAAAGGTACTATAATAATCGTTTAGTGCCTTTAAGATGTTAACTTAACACCTAGTCATTGGGTGTACTTATGTAAACAAACACTTGAAAATGAACCAATATGGCCGTTTAGTTAAATCAGACAGCAGGAAAGGGTAAAATGGCTGTGTTGGTACAAGTCTTCAAAACAGTGGGTCATACCTGTGATAGTCCCATGAACCTGGGTACCATTTTTCAGTTCAATGGTAACTGTCTCATGGCTGAGTTTCATCAAAAACCTGTGTTAAAAAGGGAGCCAGGTCATTGTACTGAGAAAGAAAGGGTCACACCGATTTTGCACCAATTTTCAGCGCAAGTTTCAAACACTGCCATAGTGGGACATTAAAAAATAAAATAAAAAAAACCATTAAGAATGTGATTTTAAATGCTCGAGGATTTGTTTTTGGGGTTATTTCTAATTCCACACAACGGCAAGATTACAGACATGGCCTCACAACAATAACGTTACTGTCGCTCCAGTTAGCCAGTGTTTAGCTAGCTATACACAAACACGCAGTTTCCCAACTAAATAAGTAAATCGGACATTTATTAATGAAAACAAACTACATTGTGTGCACACGAATACACATTTGAGGATTTATTTTTAGCAATATATAAGCATATATATGGTTATTTAATCACCAACATATGCTAGTAGCTATTTTCCATTCATTAGAAACAGCTTCCCGCCGCCGAGCTCCTACATAAAATCTAAAAGCATCCAGCAGAACCGATTCCATTTTCTAAATGTTAGCGGGGGTAAAATACAAATCGTGATTATTATATACCGCCTACCTGACTAGTTTCATGTTGGCGATGGATCGTAGAGACAAATCCTCCAACCAAAAAAGAAAAATTACAGCGCTAAAGCGTTAACCTCAGGTCGCTGTTGTATGAAATATGTTCCGGTCGCACAAACGTCACGTCATTAAGTGAGCGACCTACCAAGTCCACAACTGTCCGCCTACTGGAGGAATGGCCAAACAGCTTGAAATAAATATGTTCAAATGATTTGTCCACATCACGTATTGGAATGACATTAGTATAAGAATTCTTACACATTCTATAACGTGGAGGAGCTGCTCAGTGATTCTTTAAGGTTGCTTATGTATAAAAAAAAAGAGCATTATATGAAGAAAAAAAACAATACCCATTCTCTTCTTTTTATTGAGAGTACTTTGCACTGACACTTTCATTTACAGTATTGGGCGCACATCAAACATTATCTCCATTTTTATGGTTTGATTGGGAATGTATCAAGTATAATGTGTGAAGGTGCAATTAAAGGTTTTCAAATGTATTAGCGGGTTGATGAATTGTTACAGTATAAAAATCTGATGGCATACAAAGTGGTTACCACCCTGACACCACAAATACAGTGCTAAATCAAAGGGATAAAAACACATCTGGGAATAATCGGCATGCAGATCATTGCAACACAAATTACCTGGCAGCAGTGAATTGGTATTAAAACATTAAAACACAGGTGTGCGCACATTAACCCATGACCCCACACAATTCCAACTCAGTTCTTGGTTTGTACAGGATGCTGCACAATACAAGCCATCCCATGTGTATGCTCCCAAATGTACTGACTGTAGATCTTACTCATGCTCTGGAAAACTTATGTTCACCTGTTATAAGACTGCAAAATAAAGGGGCAAAGCGGTAATTTTAAGCATCTGCCCTTATGTATATTGTATAATGTCATATGTCTCTTGAATGGGGGTAGCTGAAATGTCAGTTCAGGATTATGGCAAATATTGTCACTTTTATTACATCCAGGTACACCGCAGTGGAATACTCCTGATTATTACCTTTAAAAAAAAGGTTCAAACACTTTGCCAAGGGCACACCAAATTAGTGGGTGCCTTTGGCAAACCACACTCCTTTAGTGGGAGACACAAAAACAGAAATTGGTCTTGGAGAGAATATTGCTAGAATGTAAAATGATTTGATAGTCGACAAAAAAATAAATAAAATTAAAAAAAAGAACCAATATAAAACCACTTAGGTTCTCAAAGCACCTAGGCATATCTCAACCAAAGGCAGTGTTTAAATTCAACCTTTATGAAACAACACAGTTCAGTAATACAGTTTATGATAGAGGCAGTATGAAAACAGAAAGTCAGAAGCTAAATCACCAAACAAGATTAGGAAGCTGAAAGTTGAACATTCAGTACATTTAGAAATACCTACGAATGTTGTTCATGATGGCAGATAGATGAAGCATTAACTATACAAAGACTTATTTCTGCTTCTGTCTTCTTTCTAAGTTTGAGCATTAAGTAAGTTATTTACTGAAGTGCTGGGTTGGGAAAAAAAAAGGGTTGAAAATACAAAAAATCCACCTCACTGTATGGCAAAACCCACACTATGTAGTCATTTATTATTAAGTAATAAATCTTATATGTGCTGTGTAAAAAGGAAATTAACTAATAAATACTCACATACAACATGCATTGAATATGATTAAAACTAAAGGCACAAAGACTAAAATAAGTCAATTCTCACTTGAAATAATTCTCCAAGGGGGGGGGAGAGATGAATAATATTTATAATAATAAAAAAAAAAATCTCCCATTGTACAATTACCATTAATAGCACAATGTACTAGCCATCAGTATAAATCCGATGGGATTAATAATAAAAATTAATAAAAGGTCACAAATTAGTGTCACAATAAACCTTGCACCGTAAAACCTATTTTGGTTTCATGCCTTAAAAGAAAACTTCAAACTTCAAGTTTTAAGAGCGTAATTTAGTCACACTTGCACTTCAATTATAAATGAAATTTGATCTCTTTAGTAAGAGCTAAGAGAAAAATATCTAAAATAGACTGCAGGGTGGAGTCCAAGACACTCAAGTCTTAAGAGTACCTGCCTGTAGTTTACCATGCAATTTCACCAACCTATGGAAAAAGGGATGCGAAAAGAGAAGTTTTATTTAAAGTTTACTAGTAAACAAAACTACCATTGTCACAAACTCAAGGCTCGCTAATTTTCACTGGTAGGACCTGAAATGAATGCTGCTGTAACATTAGCCCGCAGAGTGCATCATTTTCCTCTGCAGCCAACAGACAAGATTTGCAATGCCGTAGCAGGCACAGCATAATTAGTCCCCATGATTGTACAGTACGCTACATCAGCTCCAAGGTTGCAGCTGTCATACTTACAGGCTCATACGGTAGTTGAGCCAGTGTGATAATTAAATAGTTTCAAGCCATAGAGGATTACAGCAAGTGCTCGGGGGGCGGTGGGGGGGTTGTAAAAGGCAAGTTTGGGGTTCACCAATACAGTATCAGCACCAAAGCTTCACCCTAAAAGAATTTAGCAGACCAACTCAGACATAAATAGGTAGTGGAATAAATCAAGTTAAAGTGGGGAAAAAATAATGTTCATTGTAGGTGTCAGAAACTTTCTTCGTTTGATTTGAACAGCAATAACCTTCACAGCAGACGACTCTTTTTCCTGCAAAAACATTTAAATTAAAAAAAATCTCATCGCTAATGACATCATCTTTACAGGCCAAAGCACAGTTCGGGATGTTGTCTCCTCATACAGTGTAATACATACAGTGAACAATCTAGACCCAAAGAACTATATTCTTCATTGAGGCATTACTTATATTTTTGTTTACCGAACTATGAATCTATCAGTGTCATTTACTATACTTTCCACCGTCACATACATTCTTCTAATTCATTCTATTTCTCCCCATTCATCGTGCAAGGCTTTATTCTGTTTCTCTGCCTCGTTCGATCAAGGTCACACCAAGTGTACTTGCTCCTCCCACTCCTCAGGTGATTGGACCTCTTCTACCTGAAGGGCGTGTTCTAAGTCTGCCTCTCCTGCCTGAGCGGTGAGAGGGGCGGCGTCTCCACAGTGGGTGTGCGAGCGCGGGCGTGCGTCTGCTTCGTCCAGCGGCAGGTCTGTCACACACCCCGTGTCCATGCCCTGCTGCTCGTCGGACCCCCTGCCGCGCCCCAGCTCCAGTGTGCTGGGCCTGCAGGCCTCCGGAGCGGCCCCGCCACCAACACCCACACAGGGACTTGGCCCGGTGGTCCCCACCTCCGCCTCGCCCTCCGGGGGCAGCCAGGCGGGGGCCGGGCCGACCTCCCTGGAGGCCTGACTCTCTGAGCCGGTCTCAGTGAGCACGTCGGGGGAGGACTCCGTCTCCGTGGTGGGGGGCGAAGGGACGAGGGCCAGGCTCTGAGGGCTGTTCTGGGGGTTGATGTTGTGGCTGAACCAGGCCATGATGTTGTCCAGCAACAGCGCGCTCGCCGCCGCGTCCAGGGGCTCCAGACACTGTGGGTCGCTCGGCGTGAAGGCGCCCCCTGGTGGGATCACCGGGGACAGCGGCAGCTCTGGCCCCACATCCGGAGAGGGGAGGCACAGCTGGGCGGGGGGCAGGGGGATGTTGGCATTTGGGTTGTGTTCAAGTGCAGTGTGTTCCGCGGCGGCTCGCGGGCCGGCCCCTTCGCGGCAGGCGGTGTGGGAGCTGTCCGGCCGCGGGGCATGTTCGTAAGGGGGTGGGGGTGCGGGTTCCAGTGTGTAGGGGCGAGTGTGTTCAGCCTCAGCTGAATAAGTACCAGCGTAGCAGCGAGTCTGCTCCGCGCTAGGGTCGGTGCTAGGGTCGGTGCTAGGGTCGGTGCTAGGGTCGGTGCTAGGGTCGGAGGGTCGGGAGATGGCGATGTGGTCCAGGGAGTGTGGTGGGGGCGGGGCATTCAGGTCTTGGCTGTGGCGGCGGTCACTGTAACTAGGTTCTATGGGGCGGTGGTCGTACCGCTCAGGGGCGTGGGTGTCCAGGCTGTGCGCGGCGACGACGTTGTACAGAGTGGTCATGTTCCCCAACCTCATAAGGCTGTCCCCCAGCTCCAGGAGCTCTGCGCTGAGGGACGGGGGAGGAGGCGGGAGAGGGAGGGAGGCGTTGCAAGAGAGGGGCTGGGGGACGGAGTCTGTCCTGGTGGGTGGGTGAGGTGGATCCAGGAGGCCGGAGCCTCTGGGCCCCGGAATGCCGTCCGCGCCGGGGGAGTCAGAGGCGGCCGCCCCTGGGTCTTCTTCCCCAGGACCCGGCCGCCTTTCCGGCCCTCGGCCCATCCCGGTCTCCAGCTCCAGCCTGTCATCCACTCCCCTCTCCAGCTGTCCCTCCAGGCGGGACTCCTGGAGGGACAGCTGGATGGCCAGCAGGATGTTGGGGTCGTCTTCGTCCAGGGAACCCAGCACTCGTCTCCTCCCGTCGCTCCGGTCAGAGCCTTCTGCAACAGAAACACCTACAAGTCAAATCAGCCTCAAAATAGTTGATTCATCATTCCTAGGCCTAGGGGGGCATCTAGTGTAGAGTGTCAGTACTGCACCCAAATTGTTTTGTCATCATCAGGGCACAATTTAGGCTAGAGTGGCCTCTGAAAGCAATTATTTACCCACATTGCCTTGTTTACTGAACATAAACATTAGTTACTATGAAAGCAGGTTATCGCATGCAGGTCATACGCTTCATCTGTACTGTTATTCATACTGTTTTTGGGGTAAATGTATACATTATGCGTCAATATTTTTAGTTTCCTGACACATCAGAAGTTTCCAAAATATGTTCCTCCTTAATACCTCTACACCATCACCATCATCATGACCTCAGCACTCCATCGGTGAGTAATGTAGCCGTACATTTCCTGGTAAAGCGGCATGGACGGCAATCAGACATTGTGTGTGTGTGTGTGTGTGTGTGTGGGGTGGACCTGTGTTGTCGCTCCTCCTGCTTGTCTCAGGTGTGTTGCTGTTGCTCCTCAGGCTGTGCAGACTCAGCATGTCTCCACGACGCCTCTGCCTGTGTCTACGGCGGTACTGGAAGTCTGCGTAGTCCTGCAGAAAGCCACAGATCAGAAGTTATGGTATTATGAAGAGTACCACATTTCTGAGAATCCATGTGATATTCTCTCTTAATGTACAGACTGTACATTTTTGGGATTAAATAAATGAAATATTACAGAAGTATTAAAGTAGTATTTCATATAGGTGCTACTGGCTTTTTAGTTTTATGAATAGTTGCAAATTACTGTGGAATTTTGACTTGAATTTTTGCCGCCATATTTTAGATGGCAAAAAGTGTTTTATTTAAAATTGTCTTGTATTGCTATATGTTGTAGCTCTTAGTTGAGCAATGTCTTTCACAAATTACTGCCTTTTTATTATCGTATTGTATGTGAAGCATTATTATTTATTATTCTAAAATTGTTTAAAAAAAAAAATTTGATTCTTTGCATCAGTTGTGATGTTCAGTTTGGCTGTTCCTATAGTTGTTCTTGTGGCAGGAACGCACCAGTTAGCGGAGGGGGGGGGGGGGTGCATTCCACTTGCATGTAACAACTGTAATTGTAAGATGTACATGCTTACAGGTGCTAATCTAGGTTAGCAAACACAAACAGAGGATAGCTCATGCGGGCAGCAACGACAGGAAGAGTGCAGTGCGCTTTCTTCTTCCACACAGCGGATCCGTGTGCACGCGTTACCTGTGACTGTCTCTCTCTCTGATCTCCTCCTCCCAGCACAGATTGTCGAGTCAGCATCTTAACACACACACACACACACACACACACACAAAAAGCAGACTAGGTCAGCTACAGCCTGAGCCCCATGCATGTGTATTACTTCTTACAGAAGTGGGTCATGAATGGGTTGGAGGCATTAGCTTTGGCAAAAAGTGAAGCGCAGGTTAAGAGTTAGTGTGTTAGTGTACGCTGTGTTAGACGGTAGTTGATTTTACCTCAGGCGAGGCAAAGCCAAGGTACTCCCAATCCCATGATCCTCCGGGGTAGCTATAACACACACACACACACACACACACACACACACACACACACACACACACACACACACACACACACACCCCAACGTGTTATTTTCCCATATGAATGAGGAGTGTGTGAATGTGTGAATGTGTGTGTCCGTACTTCCTGCGGGGGGCTTCGGGAGAGTCGTTGGGGGCCACGCCTCGGGCCACAGAGGCCAGGAACTCCTGTCTCTTCTGCTGGACCAGGCGGGCCGCGCTGATGATCTTATGGCAGGGTGTCCGCAGGTAGGGCCGGTTGACCTTCTGGGCCAAGTCCTCCACCACCATCTCCAGGTCCGTCTGGGAGACACCAACACACATGTACAAGCTCAGCTCGGCATTGTAATGACATTGTGATGTCATGTTTTAATAAGAGTTTTTCCTTGCCTGACTGAAGGATGAGGTCTATTGTTAGTTTCCATGTGAAACATTGGCCTGTAGTAGCCCTTTGAGGCTGTAGTCTATATAAAGACACCTAACCTGGCCTGTGGAGCTGTTTGTACAGTTATTTCCACGCACGGCGAGTCTCCTTGTACCTGCATGAGCTCAAAGATCTCTTTCTGGGTGCTGCCCTGCTGCAGGAAGAAGCCGTAGGGGTAAGAGCACTTGAGCACACGCCGCGTTTTCAGCAACTCATTGACGCCGTCCTCAATGAAGCGCGTGTCTGGCGGAGTGCCCTCACCTGAACACACACACACACACACACACACACACACACAATAGCCTTCTGTCTGTGTCGTCGGCCCAGTACGGGTTCTTTTGGGGTTCTGGGTCTTACCGTCAACATGACTTACCCTGCATTCCATTGAAGTCGGAATTTGGAAAAATCCGACCTCCTACTCGGAAAGGAACGGTCATCTAAGATAAATAAAGCTACTGTCACAGCAACATGGCTTTTTACTTAAAAACACGTCTACCATCGATCTACAGTACCCTTTAGCTTTTAACATGCTTGGTACACCAACCTCATCATTTTATATTCCTTTATCTGTATACAGTATATCATGTGTTTGTTCTATAGACCTATCTGATGGACGGGTAGCCTCTACCTAGCTAGACATCTTTGCTAGATACATTTCCCCCCCCCAAACCGATGCAATGGAACGCATTTAGCTTGGAAGCGGGAACTACCGACTTTGAATGGAATGCAGCGTTACAGCCCGTCCACCCACACAGGTGTTTTTTTTCCCCGACTCCATGTCAGTTTTGTTTCACCTGCTAGTACCTTCATTATGATTGGTTCACTTGGCTGGCCTCAGCACATTTCCAGCATAGCACCACCCAAATTCAACCAGCGAAGCTAATAAGCTACAATAACTCAAACCACCCGTGTTTCCAGGGGTGAAAAAAGGCTTCCGGCGATTAACGATAATAAGCTGCTAGAGATCAGTGTTGTGGAGACTTACGGCTAATGAAGGCTCTGCTAAGCTGCTCCATCTTCTCTTTGGCCGTTTTTAGCAGTTTCTGCTCCAACTAACCGACAGGCAAGGGGGAACAAAGAGTAGATGTTAATTTCATCAACTTCTAGTGTCAAGCAGATAAGCAGTTCAAACGTGCCTGCATTAAGATTCTCTGAACTGCGTGGGTGCGTTACCTTGTAGCTGTGTTCGTGGTTCTTGAAGCGGGTGTAGTAGTGCATGAAGCGGTCAAGCTCCTGAAAACTCTTGTGCTTCTTCTCTGCCTGTAACAAGAACTCTGTAAAATGATTTGTGTATGGAGTCATGTGATGATTATCAGGGGGTTCCTGGTTCCAGAAGTAAACATGCCATTCAAAATCCTTTCCTGGTGACGAGACACTGTTGCGTGTGCGCGTGCACATGTACTGTCTGCATACATACCTCCACAGTCATCTCCTTGGACTGCTCCTCAAGCTGCTGGATGACTTCGTAGCGGGTACAGCGGTAGTAGCCCCCCGTCGACGAGCTGTGCTTCTTCCACTCCTCCAGGCAGATCCAGCAGAAGTCGTACTTACACTGGAATGCAGGGAACGGCAGGTGGAATTGATTGAACAGTGAATTAGGAAGAAATATAAATTGAGAGGAATGACACAACAAACAAACCCACTTGAGAGAAAACAAGAAATGAAATAAGGTCAAACAGATCATTAGAAAATAATACAAGGGATAAAGATGACATCAAATCGAAGCAAGTCTATAAAAATTGGTTTTAAGAAGTGATTTAAAAAGATTCCATTCGAATATGTTCACACTCACGAGCGTACCTTGGCACACTGCATGTGGTTGCAGCCCTCATTCTTCTGAATGGGCGACTTGCAGTTGGCACAGGGTTTGGAGTTGGTCAGCAGCCACAGGCAGTTGGCAGCGTCTTCGTAGGCCTCGCTGACACCTGCCACTGGAGACGACACACACACACACACACACACACACACACACACAGTGTTAGCAGCTTCTTCCTAGGGCAACACCTGCCCTCGTAGACACGGACACGCCCGCACTTACGCAAACACCCGGTACAACATCTGCCATCATGGTGTAAAGCACCACCCCCACCCTGCTAGGCCTTAGTGTCACCTGCCTGCCTTAGGGGCACCGACAGTGACAGCCGACGTAACACAACACAACAGACTGCTTGTTATTAATATTAGTTCCTGGAGAAACCGAAACCCTCTGTAAACACAGAGAGACACGTACACTCCTCAGGCTTCATCTCTGTGACTTTCTGGAGCCAGTTCCTCCATGTCTGACAGTCACACGGCTCATGGGCCTCGCCCAGGCACTCCCTGGGGGTAGCGAGAGAGACTTTTTTTAGCATTAGCTAATAAATACAATGTGCGTGTTATTAGCATTAGCAAATAATGGAAGGCTTAAAAAAAAAAAAAAAAGAAAGAAAAGAAAGAGCTGCCACTTTGAGAGCGCACCAGCAGAACAGGTGCCCCCTGCCACAGTCCACGGCCGGGGAGGGCAGCAGGGGGAAGCTGTGGGGGTCCGTGTCCCCGGGGCCCGGCCTGGTCAGCCGCACCGCCCGCTCACATCGCACGGCGGGACACCAGCGGATCGCAGGGTTGTTCTCTACAAACGCCTACAGGGGAGGAGACGGACAGAGGAAGGACAGAGGAAGGACACAG
>JAOEHI010026540.1:0-25822 GCA_025447815.1 Percopsis transmontana
CGTTTCATCGGCAATTCCGCCTGTCTGTGTTCCTCTGGCTCGCGCTTACTCTCGCTCACTACGCACCGTTGTTACAGGTCTTGATAATAATAATAACAAAAACTTGAGATAAAAAACATGAGTCCTCTAACTTACGTCTGAGAGGTTTGAGACATTAACATTAACATTAGCCCAAGATAAAGTCGATTTGAGACCAAGTAACGTTAACGTTAACTTAGTTTAGCTTTTTTAACGTCTATTACACTGTTAAAACGTTACTACAGCACTGTTAAGCTAAATCAAGTTACTGAATTCGTTTTTAATAGAACGATATACATGCAGATATTGTATCAGCTATTATTAGAATTTTTTCAAATAAACTGAACGCTCGCTAACCTTAACGTTACTTGGGTTACTTAACTAACATTAAATGCTAGTGAACCAAGGCATCGTCATTGCTAGAAGGAGAACAAATGTAACTGACCATTAACGTAAACTGAATAAAGTTACTGAAACAAACAAATAGCTTTTTGACCCACGGGAGCCCGCTCAGACGGCTGCACCGGTGTGCTGGAGGTGTAGGAAGCCTGGCCACGTTCGCCGGGAGTGTCCGTTGATGGAGGTGGGGCAGGTGGTAAGGGTGACGGCACCTCCAGCAGCCGCTGACGGTCCGGAGGGGACGTACAGAGTTCCGGTAAGGATCCAGGGGGGTATACATCAAGCACTGGTGGATACGGGCTGCATGCAGTCTATGATCATCAAAGCTTGGTTCGACCCGGGTCTTTGGTGGAGTTATCGAGCGTGTTAATTAGGTGTATACATGGTGATGTGCATGAATACCCCATTGTCACGTTAGAGCTAAGATTTAAGGGCAAAAAGCATAAATTGAAGGCAGCAGTTAGCTCCCGCCTTGACGCACCCCTTAATTCTGGGCACCGATTGGACTGGGTTTAGTGGGTTGGTGGGAAAGTGTGCGGGAGTGTGTTTACATCCAGTAGGGACATGTGAAATGTGTACTGTTCTCAACGGTGAGGCGAGGCTACCCGACACTGACTCTCAGGCGGAGGGGGAACCGGCTGAGGCTTCGGTGGAGCCTCAGACGGCCCCACGCTTCCCTCTGCTGGAGGACTTTCCGCTGGAGCAGTCTTGGGATGACACTCTACGCTTTGCCTTCAACTGCGTGATTTCTATTGATGGTCAAATGGTCCACCCTGAATCAGCTATCACTTTCCCTCATTTTGCTATTGTTAGGGACAGATTGTACCGAGTGAGTTGTGACACTCAAACCAGCCGTCGGGAAACTATTTTTTGGGCGGCTCACTTTAACCCGATGGCGGGACACATGGGGAGTGAAAAAATACTAAAGCAAATAATGGCTCGGTTTTACTGGCTATGCAACATATCCGCTAAGAGTGTTGCGCAAGCGCTGTTTTCGGTCATCTCCCAAGTCAGAATTCCGAAAGAAATTCTGATGGACCAGGGCACCCAATTTATGTCACGCACACTACGCGAGCTGTATGGGTTGTTGGGGGTTTCAGCAGTGAGGACCAGTGTATACCAGCCCCAAACTGATGGGTTAGTGGAAAGGCTGAATCGAACTCTGAAAACAATGATCCGGAAGTTCGTACACGAGGATAGTCGTAATTGGGATAAATGGCTAGAGCCTCTGATGTTTGCAATACGGGAGGTGCCGCAGGCCTCCGCTGGGTTTTCTCCCTTTGAACTGCTGTATAGCAGAACCCCGCGGGGCGTGCTGGACCTGATTAAAGAAAGCTGGGAGACAGGTCAGAGTTATATTACAAATAAAGTGCAGTACATTATGGACCTGCGAGCAAAACTCCAGGCACTGGGGCAGTTATCACAGGAGAATTTGCTCGAGGCCCAACAGCGGCAGCAGGAGCTGTACAACAGAGGAACTAGACTACATAATTTCTCACTGGGAGACAGTGCTTGTATTACTCCCAACTTCTACCTCTAAATTACTCACCATGTGACAAGAGCCCTTTGTGGTCACACCACGGGTGGGCAATGTGGATTATGAGGTTTGGCACAGCTCGCTTTTTCACGACACTGGATTTAACCAAGGGCTACTGGCAGATTCCCATGCCTCTAGAGTCCAAGGAGAAGACGGCCTTCTCCACTCCGTTTGGGCTGTTCCACTTCAATGTGCTTCCTTTCGGGTTGTTTGGGGCCCCGGCCACTTTCCAGCGGTTGATGGAAAGGGTGCTGTGTCCACATGCTGCATATGCTGCTGTCTACATTGATGATGTTATTATCCACAGTGTGTCACGGCCAGGCCGGAGAACTCAAACGCAGACACTTAATGTTCAAGGTAACCTGGCTTTATTAACTGTTTGGGCAAGGGGAGGGTTAAGAGAGATAGTCCAGGGCCAGGCAGTTGGTTGAAACCGGTGAGCAGACACTTGGGTAACGGTACCGTTGGGGATGAGCAGCGAGACGATGGGAACCAGGCAGGCAGAAGAGCAGGCGACAAGCAGGGCAAGGCAGCGAGGCGGTGGATAGGCGGGGCAGCAGTCCAAAGAGAGAGAGAGGAACGGAGGGTTGACGAAAGTGGGTAGCATAGTAAACACTCTGGCGGTGAGTCTCCCAGAGAGGCAGGCTTATAAAACGGCAGGTAAATCATACCCGGTTCATGGCACCTGGCGAGATTGCACACCAGGGAGCAGCACCTATAATGACTGGCAGAGAGAGAGAACGACCAGGAGGTGGAGGGGGTCGACCGGCCAGGCACAGCACGATTGAGCGGGAGTGCCTGGCTATCCGGCGCCCTACGTTACTACCTCCTGGGACGCTCATTCCACCTCAGCTCGGACCACGCGCCCCTCCAGTGGCTCCACCGCATGAAGAACACCAACGCGATCACCAGTTGGTATCTAGCTTTACAGCCATTTAAGTTTGGGGTGATCCACAGGCCGGGGGCGCAGATGGTCGTGGCTGACTTTCTCTCTCGGGGGTGGGGTTGGTTAGGCCGGATGGGGCCTCGGCCTGAGTCAGGCGGTGGGGGTATGTTGGAGTGGGGGCAAGGTTTAGCTCTGATGCGTGTGGGAGGGAATGTGTGGAGGTGTGGTTCACAGGGATTTCTTAAGCAGTGAGTGAGCACAGCTGGGGAGAGCTCCCATTAAGCAGATGGGCAGAGAGCAACCACGCGGAAGCTCTCGGAGATACATGGACGTAGAGCCATTCTTGACAGGCAGTGTAAGACCTGCATGTGCTACATATACCAGGCAGCGTTTAAGACCCGTGTGTGATAACCCTTTGAATAAAGCCGTGCAACGCACGGATAAAAGCAGCAAACCCGTGTGGACAGTGAGTGTGTGCCACAGCCTTCAATATACATTTACATTTACAGCATTTGGCAGCAGCTTTACAATTACTTACAATTAGTACATTTGTCAATAGCTGAATAGGTCATACACCAGTTATCGTAAGTAAACAACATTCTGTTCAAATAAATGACAGCAGCATATCAGGGATAACTTAGTTATACATTTTACAACATAAATTACAACATTTACATACCCAACATACCATTCAATCCTAAAAATGATTGCTTACCGCCTAACCCTAAATACTAGCAAAGTGCTTAACCTTAAAGAACTGATCCGAGCATAGAGCATGAAAGAGAGCTATATTTTTTAAGGGATAGAGACAGAAGATAAATAATCCTCATAGAGAGCTTCGGTTAATGAGAGTGCTATAAGGTAGAGATATCATATTACATATCACGATTATAGTGATCAAATTTATCACAGTTATCAATATTATTGAGGTATTGTTCAAATGTGCTAAAAATGTTCAAAAAGTACTGATACACACACAGGAATAATAAAGTTATGTATTGAAAAACACAAATAAAATTAACAGCACTTTTTGTTTGCATAAACATTTAAATAATAACATACCTTATGTAAACATATGAAAACCATTTCAAATGTACATTAAAATAAAAAATGGCGCCATGAGAGGTAACAGCAACCAAAAAGACATTTCTTCACATTTTATGCTTAACTAATGAAATCTAGTCTTTTGCAAATTTTGCAGAATGGTCATGTCTAATCAGAGGAGCTCATAAGGGCAATTTCACTGTTTCATGGATCGCTGTTTCGGAGGGTTTATTGTTGTTCAGGCCAGCTCTGTGGTCTAGCTTGCTAAAGAAGCGATTTTTTTCATGAAACGATTCCCTAGTTCTTGCTCGTGTTTTCGGCACTGCTACCTTTGGTTGGTGTTGGACAGTATTTACCATGAGTTTTTCTAAGCGCGGTAATAAAACACAGTTTTAATGATCATTACAATTTTTAACGGTAATACTAACCATTGGGAATTTTACCGTGGTTTATCCTGAACCATTTTATCCCAACTTGCGGATGATGGGCAGTGACTCTGCTGTCCTGATTACTGCAGAAAGCTCATTTAACCATTGACCAGCCGAGTTGGTAGTTCGAAGCGCTCTGATTGGGGCCTGGAACCTGACCATTGGTTGGAGGTAGAGCTGTTCCTTTTACTGCCTTGTAGGCCAACACCAGTGTCTTGAATTGAAATGCGTGCCGTGATGGGGAGCCAGTGAAGGTCTCGGAAGATAGGGTTACATGGGAGAACGTGGGTTGGTTGAATACCAGACGTGCTGCGGCATTTTGAACGCGTTGTAGGAGTCTGGTAGCCCAGCTAGAAGAGAGTTGCAGTAGTCTAGAAAACTAGAATGGCCTTATCCTTCTGATGTTGGAGGGAGAATGTGCAGGCACGGGTTGTTGTGGCGACGTTGGTTATCCAAGATTACTCTGAGATTCTTCACAGTTGTAGAGGAGGACACAGTTGTGTCCTCTATGGTGATGCACAGGTTCACTTGAGGACAGCCTTTCCCCAGAAGGTAGAGTAGACAGAAGGTTGTGGGTTGAAGGCTCAGAGTTGGGTAGTCCCAGAAGCCTACCTTAGCAAGATGCCTAACTCCTATCTGCTCCATGTAATAGCAGCATGTAATTGTCGCTTTGTCTACTAAATGACGTAATTGTAATTGTAATTGACAGCGAGGGTTGATAGAAGGATCTGATGGTTTACCATGTCAGACGCTGCAGACAGGTCCAAGAAATGAGGAATGAGGGAGGAAGCTCTAGCAGTGTGAAGGGCTCCTGTCAGCATGGGATGAGCAGGTATGAACATACTGGAGGTATGAATATAAAAACCCAGAGCTAAAATGAGAAGCATTTCCAGCATATTGTTGTCTTTTTGTATGGAAAGTATTTTTTTCTTCAATACATACATTCTTCAATACCCTCCCATAACATACTGCAAATCAGACAATTACATTTTTGGCATAATGTTCCTATATGGGTGGGTTCATAGACAGGATGCATCATTGTGGATGTAGACTTTGATTTGAACTTTTGGATTTGGTGCTTAAACCTAAATGTTTGCATTCGATTGTTACTGGTGTTGATTCTAGTTGTAGAAGCTTGCAGTACAATAATTTTACTGGCAACAGCTACTGCTCCTGGCAGACCTGGCTTCTAATGTTACTGTGTGTTGGACCTATTAGCTTTCGTTTGATTTGATTTGAAACTCATCGATACTTTTCAGATTCAGTCCTCTAACCACTTTAATGACAAGACTGTTTTAACCACGAGAACACTGTCGTGTGTATCCTGAAACCTAGCACATAGTTCATTCTACATTAGTAGACATGATTAGAGAGGCCCTGCTACACATATTGTGTTCCAGTAACACAATGAGTGATTACACAGACTTAACCAAAATGTTCCATTTTGCCATCTGGGTGGCAGGCTGAACCCAGTATAACTGCTTCATTGTGTTAAATGCTAGAATGTTCTGGCACACTCTATTACCCCTGGAATGGCAGTAGAATTTAATTAGCCCTGGGTGGCTTAAGCATGTGGGCTGGTGTGAACCTGTTAGCATGCTGTGAGTGCATCATCTTTCACAATCAGCCGGCTGTGAGATGCAGACTGCTGCACTACAGATGGACAGGAACCCTGCTCACTGGTCAGATGTTAAGTCCAACTTATATAGACCCTTTCTATACATATACACTACGCTTTTAGCTTTTTTGCCTTTTCATTTTTGAACTTTTATTTATGTATTTTATGTATGTTTAAATACTCACTAAATATGATTGCCATCATTTTATAATCCTTTATAAGCAACACTTCATAAGGAGTGACTAATTTGTATATTTGGGTGTTTATGTACCATCAGTTTAGTGCATTACTCTAGCTAGTGTTTTTATCCTCTTCTTTATTTCCTGTCTGTGTCGGGTTGGACAACTACTGTGGCTCTTTGAATGCATTTGGAGGAAGGAAATGTAGTATTTCTTTCTTTCAGTTTTAGGCTTTTACGAAAGATTATTGTGTAAGACACACACAAGTAGACGCACACATTTTAAAGACAGCCATTCATCCAGCAAGTGTTGTAGTGGCGGTTTTAGCTAGGAAAGGTAGCCTGTAGCAGCGGAAGTTTCCACACTGCTTTTTAACAATGTTGTTACACACAACAAACCTGGATCTCCAGGACCTGTCTCTGTTCCCAGCAGCCTCCAAACCAGACCTTGGTCACAAAGTGGTTGGGAATAATTATTTTGTCTGTCTCAGATTTTACTACGTCACAACTGTCATAATATATATTGTGAGAATTTAGAAATGAATTGTCTGTCCTGGTGTTTAAACAGAAGCATGGATTTTGTCATATATAATATAAAATGCTTCTTTTTTGTTGTCAGATCACATTTTTAATATACAGTGTACTGTAGACTATATTATTGAATATACCACAATTCTTTTGTAAACCTTTTCCTGAAGTAAATGAAGTTCCTTCACATCGACTTCTCATCAGAAGGCACCTAAATGAAAGACTTACAGTGTGGAACAATTCACACTTCATCTATCCTCTCATCAAAACTAACAGGAGATCTGCGCAGAGTAATGCCTGTTGACTAATGGTGTAAAATTGATGGATCTATCAGCTGTTGGCTGGGCTCCCAGAATCCCTCTGGCTTCGTGGTTTCACCGTATTGTCAGCTCGGTTTGAGATTCAGATCCAGGAGCTTTAGTCCTCTTCACATTATACCCCCGCTGACAATTTTAATTACTGCCTCAAATCCCACAGACAACATTGGCAAAGTTTTCTCTGAACAAGAAGGTCCAGATAGATATATAGATAGATAGATTAATGATAATGATAAAGTGATTTATTTTTAGGCATGCAGTGTGTTTTTAAGAAACCAGCTTAGCACTTTAAGAGAATACAGTATTCTCAATCACACACTGCCTTCTGTAAGAGAATCAGGTACATGACTTCTTACTGTGTTGTGACAAGTTAATGCTTATAAACTAAATTTAATCTTCTTACATCTGCTGTTGATTAACTCACTTTATAAAGACAGATGTTGTTATACAGTCTCAGTGTTTGCCACAGGGTTTTGGGGCCCCAGAAGAAAATGTTGTACATTTTAACGTGTTTAAAGTTGTGAACGCTGTTTAATGAATACCCCAAAATGTATGACCTAACTTCTCGCTTCTATAAGATATAGAAAGGAAAGACAAAACATGGAAGCAAATTACAATTAATGGCATTACCTGATATGTTTAATTAATGTTGTGGAGATTAAAATATAGTATAACCGGCTGCCTGGACTGTATGGTGTTAGCTACCTTCTCCTTCTCACCGCTCTTCGTCTTCAAAACTGCTTGTTGTAATTTATCCATTATCGGATTTGGTTATCTCCTAGCAAAACAATAGCGCTCCTTAGCGACACAAAAGTTTTAAAATAAGATTTGCGCTCTACAATGAGTAGGGTGGTAGCGTAATCGGAATGGCCCTTTAAATACTGCATGATCAATGCAGTGCAACGTATATGAGCAAATTACATAGAGAGTGCGGGGGGCAGGGCAGTGTGCAAAGTAAGGCAGAGAAAAATCTGCGAAAATTCGAGCAAAAAGATCTTTTATGTTATTATGAGAAGCTTACAAATATTTTCTGTTCATTATGAGACTATAGCGGGACAGATTAGACTATGGCGGGCCACCATAGTCTAGTTTGTAGGTCTAGTCTAACTGCAGCAGTCAGAACAGCAGAGTCACTACCGATCTTCCGCAAGAGGCTTAAAACCCACCTCTTCCAGATCCATCTCGGTACCTCGGCTACCGATCTTCCCACCCCATAGCACTAGTCCCACTATAACAATCCTTATTTCCTCCCTTATTAAAAAATAACAAAAAAACATTCCTTCTTTCTACTCTTTTATCAGATTTTAGAATATTAAGCACTTTGCCGTTAGCAATTATAGACTGTTTGAAGAGTGAATGATAACTTTCGATTATTGCAATTATTGACTGTTTAAGGAGCAAATTATAACTTTCGAGTAATGTTCTGCATATGCATAGATAAAATAGCCTTGTTACATGATGCTGCGCATATTCTGGGAGAATGTTATGCGCTTGTAAAAACTAGTGGTTAACCAGTTCATGTTGCAAGTCGCTTTAGATAAAAGCGTCTGCTAAATGCTGTAAATGTAAATGTAGGTAATTCATGGGAAACACTGCAGTCTACTTGAGTGACCTTTCAAGCTACAAAGAACCATAGTTTTGTCAAGATGAACCACACCCTTAGATATTGTCCTATATCCTGTGAACAGGTTTCTACACTAGTAAATCTCATCCCTAAATCTCTCAGCCTAATTCTGTCAAAATGTCTGCAAAGAGGTAGTGAGCCTCTGCCCTCGGCCATAATCTCTGTCCAGGAAACAGCCCTTGAGATTTCTCTGTTTATCTGATTTCCCCAGGCATTACTTTTGAAGGCAGTCCCCCGTGTGCTGTTTCAATGAGCTGGCTCAAGCATCTTTGTGAAAGCACACAAATGTTTCCACCTTCCACAGTTTTCTTTGTTAAATGCTTAGGTAAACATACTCTGCACTGCCGCTGAGAACTAAGACATTTTCCGCTTTGTCCGAAAGCCCTGGTTCTCTGTGGGCCTCGATAAGGGGTGTCTGCAGGTCTTTCATGTTGGGGAGTTTAGCCTGTTTCCTGTGTGAAGAAGGCAAAAGGATGGGGTAAATCAGTTCCTAGTGATGTAATCTCCTGCTGCTAGCCTGGGAACCTGGGAATAATTTGGAATGGAAACACAGTCGTTACATCAACATATGATATTTGGTAGATATTTCTGTGTAAAGATAGGTCCCCACATGCACATTGCATGTGGCATGTGGCATGTGCATGTTTCAAATCTATTATTTAAATCTTACAGCAAGGGTTATCACAAGAACCATATTAAATCTTTCAGATTAATATGGTTCAGATTAAATCCTTCCCCCACATGGTAAACCAGCTTCAGGTGCTGGTAAGCGGGAGGTTTACAGTACAAGTAGTAAAAGGGGCACCATATTAAATGTAATCTTATCATCAAAGCTTTTTAAGACACACTTCAAAATCGCATACATAGTTCCAGCCCTCTCTACTGCCATCCTTGTGATTCAAATTCCAGTGGTACACTGAGGTCTTGTTTAGGAAAGCCTTGACGTGACACCCAACACGCCTCTGTACCCATGGGTCGGCAAGGAGGATGCTGACAGGCGACTAATAAGTCTCAGCGACAGTTCCTCTTAAACACTCTCATGAATTAGTCAGCGCGTTCCCCTAACTTGTTCATTGATACAATCTCAGTGAGTCTGGCTGGTCTCTGGAGGACCGCAGAGGTTGTGGGAGTTGAAACATGGAAGACTCTGCTGAGAGGACACAGGCCAAGACCAGATCTTGCAGTCAGTTGGATCAGAATTGTGTTGGATAGTGGCAATCTGTTCCTGACTTGTGTGTGCAAATCACGCTGGGTGGATAAGGAGCAAAGCACAGATTGCAGAGCTTGCGTTTGTTGGCCTTGGTGTTGACCATAATTAATATAGAACTGTGTTGATTAAAATAACAAAACGGACCACCAAAAATTAATAAACAGCACTTGCTCTCTCTTTGTTTTCATAGTTTATTCCAACATGACCCACTTAGATCATTTAGATCAGATTTAGATCACAATCTACACCTCTTTTAACTAATGTACCGCTGTACAGTATATTCCTTATAGCAATCCCTGAAATGCCGTCACATCCTGCAGTCTGCAGTCTGCACTGCATATATATATATATATATATATATATATATATATATATAACAAATAACAACAGTTGAATGCAAAGTGCTCTGTAGAGTCCAACATGTATTGTAATTACAATGTCTGATGAAAAATGAAAACAAGCATTAGCTTGTTTTCAGACAGTGTGGTTAATGTGTTTTACCATACAGCTCAGTGACCATCAGACTGAATCTTTCTATACATTCAAGGTGCATCTATATGGTCATATAGCAGAAAGATATTCAGAATCGACTCTCGACTCAATCTCCAGTAACTGACTGAAGTCATTTCTTCACTTAGAAAGGGGTAACATGACACATTTAGCAAGGACTTTGACACAACCAACTGACCACTGGCCAATTGAGCAGTCCTTATGCTTACGCATCGAGAGAGCCATATGGGCCGTGGGACCAGTGACAGTCATGCTGCATTCAAGACAAATCGGGAACTCTGAAGCTCCATCTCCATCAACGATATAAGTGAGTTAGAGTCATCAATACACTAAAAAAATACAATGTGTTTTATATTAAATAATAGTTTCCGAGATGTCCAAGATGCATCCTCAGAAATCACTCACACAGAGAGCGTTGAAGTCCGCAGCATGCTGTGGCTGTGAACTCACATAAGAGTCACAATCTGCGCAGCTTCAGGAGCAGATGGGAGAGAAAATAGTCATCTGGTCTCTCTGTGGTGAGGAGGCACAGGGAAACCTTTGTGTAATTAGATAGATGAGCACCACAGGCACCCTGATGAGGCTGTGCTAAAACCTGTAGCCACAGACCCCTGGTAGCCAACACTGTACTGAAGCACTAGACAGGGGGTTTGGACACTACACTGGATGGTATATAGTTAAAGTGGCTATTGGATTAAGCTATTGAACCATTCTGCACTGCTACAATTCAGCAAGGGTCTAAAACTAAAATTACCCAGGGGCCACTCAATAGATTAAAACATGTTTATTATTTGCACGCTGAGCATTTTTGCGTTTGCGTTTCTCTTTGGCTTTGGTTTGGTTTCACTGTGGTTGGCACACTGCCCGCATATTTCCGGCGGATGTTATCCACTCCGTCCCCCCGCATTCTCGATGTAATTTGCTCATGATTTACATTGCACTGCATTGATGTGCAGTATTAACATAATTTTATGCATTTTTATGCATAATATTATGTAGACAGTTATGTAGAATGTAGAGCATATATGAATACAACGTTTGACAATGGTCGGATCGATCAAATGGTGGGGCAAGGGGGCAGGGGTAAAAACCAAGCACAAATGTTTCTTCTAAATGATTATTAGTAGTGTATTTCCATGCAGTAAAAAATAGCATCGGCAGTGTGCAAACACTCATTGATTAACATGGGAGCTGATTGAAAGCAGGTTCCCTCGGCGTCCGCTCTGCGTGATGTGTGCAACGGGCTTTATAGGCTATCTCTCCATCTACAGTATCTCTGTCCCTCGTTATCTTTCGCATCAATTGGGCTGCCTCAGTGTTACACTACATTTTATTGTGTGTGTATAGCCTATATACTATACACAGTGGCTTCAGAAAGTATTCAAACCCCTTCACTTTTCGCACATTTTATTGCATTGTAGATTTAATTTTAAATTAATCTACCCAATAACCCATAATGACAAAGTAAAAACATGTTTCCAGAAATAATTTTACAATTTTTGCTAAAACTGAAACCCAAAGTGTGGTCAGGGGCATTCTGTTTGCTTTAATTATCCTTCAGATGGGCCTAGAACCTGATTGGAGTCCACCTGTGCTGGACATAGTTTACAAAAACCTGTGTACATAAGGTCTCACACTGCAAGTCCAAGGAACTCTCTGCAGACCTCTGCGATAAAATTGTGGCGAGACTTAGATCATGGCAAGGGTATAAAACCATTTCTAAAGCGTTGAGTGTTCCCAGGAGCACAGTGGCCTCAATAATTGTGAAATGGAAGTTTGGAATCACCAGGACTCTTCCTAGATCTGGCCGTCTGGCCAAACTAAGTGACCGGGCAAGAAGACCCTCACTTTGAGAGAGCTTTGCAAGTCCTCTGCAGAGATGGGAGAACCTATTGGAAGGAAAACCATCTCAGCAGCACTCCATCAATCAGGCCTTTGTGGTAGAGTGGCTAGACGGAAGCCACTTTTGAGTAAAAGGCATATGACAGCCCACATGGAGTTGCCAAACGGCATTTAAAGGACTCTTAGAGCATGATGAGACAAAAATTGAACTCCAAGCACTATGTCTGGTGAAACTGTTAATTTGTCAGTGTCAGCAACAACATAACCACATTCGGCATTCTGACTATGCCATACATGTGTCCCGCTGGGTAATAGTGATGAAAACGACCGTCAAACAAACAAACAAACATTTATTCGTCATCAATACTGGTAGCATTTTCTTCCTGGTTTTAGATCGGATAGCGTTCACACCAATGTGAACTGCACTGGAGTTCAGGTGAACCGTACTCCAGATCTCCTTTTTCAGGCAGACTTGATATGGTTCCGGGTGCTTACCTGAGTTCGGAAAACTGCGTTCACATCATCAAAACTGTTTTCACATCATCGGAAAACTGCATTTACATCATCATTATCAGAACTGAACTAACCAGGGGCAGAGCTAGACTCTCAGCACAGAGGGGGCGGAGCATTCTCGATGGGCCCTGCTGATAATGTAATTTTAAAATTCAGAACTTTAAAATAGCAGATATATCCTATACTATCCTATCCAGGCAGCTGGACTGTCTCAGTACCATGTCTTTCTTACAGGGGAATAACATAAACATAAAATAGACATGGCTGTCTACAACACTACAAGGCCTATTCAAATATAATAGACACAGCGGTATATAACATACAAGGCTCAAGTGGACCCGGGTCTGCACCAAAAGCTCTAGTGTGAATGCGCCCTGTTGAGTGAGCAGGGTTAAAGAGAAGTGTCCATTCCAAATGCTGCTGACAGTCCAAGAGAATGAGAACTAGTTATTCACATGCTGTTCCTGATTAGTTATTAGATGACTTCTGAGGACTTTGTGTACTGTCCTCTAGTACTGTTACTATTTCTTTCTATATTTCTGTCTTTCTTTCTATATTTTTCTTTATCAGGGCTATGATGGGGTTAAAGGTATATGTTAGTAAACCAGATGGGAGAGATGGAGGGATGATAAAACACTGCATTATGCATCCCTAATCACCAGCCTGGTGACTTGTTGTGCCGCCTGGTGTCAAGAGTGCCACTTCTGTCACACACTCCCAGCGGCCGCTGCCTGGCACCAGGTTTGGGCTGGTTGCCATGGCAGCACACAGCAACTCATTAGCAGATATTAGCCTGGGTCCGTGGAGAGGCCATCCAGTTGCATAGATGCAAGACATGAAATAATAGTCTGGTTTATTTATTTTGTTTGTATATTTTGGAAATTCACAAAGAGGGATGAATGAGGGAACATGGAAATTACATAATTTGTTTCTATTTTATATAGAATGACAATTCAGTACCTTATACATCCTACTGTCCTTGACAATATCTATCAAAATTTCCTTGAATAGGCCTATATGATTTTTCACAAATCTACTACAATGCACGTTTTTGAGAAAGTCAATCTCAGGCATAGCATAGACATCAAACCAACATGAGTACAATATACTGTAGCCTATATCTGAGTTCCTAAACCCAAAAAAAGCTATTACATAGCATGCTAATGCTAATGTTGTGCTTGTCAATGGCATGCGAATGCTAGCTATTGTCATTAGCTAACCTGTAAACAAGTTAAAATGTATTTTTAAAATATATATTTGTAAATGGTAATGGAGAGTCTCTTCCATATGCATTTGGGAACATTTACATTGCATTTGGGACCAACTGTTGGTGAAGGGGTGTGTGGCAGCCATGCTGGAGAAAGTGGAGATGAGCGGGAGTGGAAGTTGGGGCGGTCAGGTTTACTTTCCAGGTAGCTGGATTTGGCTGGAGATCTGAGCAGCTGGAGAGAACCTCTCTCCATGTAACGTTTGTGGGTGGCGAGAGCAAACGCGAACCAGAGCAAAACACACGCAGAGTAGGGAGTGATAGACGCATACAGCGTGAATTTAAGGAAAATGAAACACAAACGTAAAGGGCATAAACACCAAATAATGACCAACAGCCTCTAATGCTGTTGGTGAAACTTAAATGTACCACTAATCACAACGTAAAGACATGCACCTGTGTGAGCAAACCCAACACATGTGCGCTGCGGGGAAGGGAGACACGGGGCGCGCATGGGCCTGAGCGCGCCGATCGTGACACTCCAAAAAATACATACAATACAAGAAATATGTACACAGTGTTTCCCACAGGATTTTGTGAGATATGGTGGGTGGCCCCCGTGTAACAGTGTAAATTATACAGTAGCAATAAATTTACATTAATATGTTATAATTACCCAAAATTTGTGTTATTTTAGTTACAACCTGACATGTTAGACCTCCAGTTAACATGTGGAACATTTGAGCTGTTTTAGCATTCCTACGATCCCTAAACAATGTAACACTGCTTGTATATAAAAGCAGGAATTATCTTTGCTTCAGCCTGTCATTTATTTCTGTTTGCTAGCTTAAGTTCTTGGTGGAATTTGCTCACGTTTTTGTCATTTAATTTACGTAGAAACAACTTGACGGAGAGTAACTGGAGGAATTTATTTTCTTTACTGTTTGTCAGAAATAAGTGAAGACTGCCTCCGAGAGTGTTTTGGCCTGGGTGTCATTTACACACAATGCAAGACTAATCGGTTACATTCGGACCCTCTAGTGGGGTCCAGGGGCATGGTCCCCCAGAAGAAAATGTTGTAAATTATAAAATTAAATGTGAACGCAGTTTACAAATGGTAAAAGTTCAAACCACTGTGAACTTTTGCGGGCTGCTCAAGTGACAACATGAGCAGTACATGGGGGGAGCGGGTTGTGACAGCAATGTAGGACAAATTGATTGCAGTTGTTTTATGAATACCCCGAAATGTATGACCTAACTTCTCGCTTCTATAAGATATAGAAAGGAAGGCCACATCATGGAAGCAAATTACCATTAATGGTATTACCTGGTATGTTTAATTAATGTTGTGGAGATAATATTGTAGAACCTGCTGCCAAGACTATATGGTGTTCCCCTTCTCACGCTCTTCGTCTTTAAAATTGCCCATGCAAATTATCCATTGTCGGATTTGGTTACCTCCTATATCTCCTATATCCAATAGCTCTAGCCAAATGGAAAACACCTCCCCCTTCTACGTGCTCAATAGCGACACGAAAGTTTTTTAATGAGATTTGAGCTTTACCATGCGGAGGGGGCAGCGTAATCTGAACGGCCCTTTAATACTGCACACGATCAATGCAGTGCAATGTATATAAGAAAATTATGCAGGGGGGCAGGGCGGACAAAATCCGCCGGCAATCTGCAGGCATGTACAAGGCAAAAAACTGTGAAAACTCAAGCAAAAAGATCCACCATAGTCTAGCTAATTAATGGAAAACACTGTAAACCACTGAAATATTTGAAATGAAACTGAAATACCTTAAATAATAATAAACTGATGAAATACTACTAAATAATACTATAGCATAAATCTATAATTGTGTTCATATTATCAAAATCGACCTTTATATATGATTGAAAAGGCAGCTGTAAAATCACTGTAGGCTACATGACCTTTATAAGTGAAAGGTATTAAAACACATATACTCCAATACCCGCACATATCCTTCACACAAAGGTCATATATTTTCAGAGGCTCTCCAGTGAATGTCCATTTTTAGTGAAAGCCGAATAGTTTTTTTCAATCCAAACCAAGGCCGGGTCCCTTAAAAAAAAGAAATTTTAAGTAGTCACCATTAAATTCAATTAAACGCTACATAGCATATAAGAAACACATATATTAATAGTCAACTCCCAGACTGTGGGGCCATTTTGCAAAGAGGAATCATTCATGACGCAATCATGTGAAATCTGCACAGTGTATAGTTTGCGAGGGAGGGTTGTTGGAGAGGCGAAGGACATAATAGGGCCAACAATATTTTTGTGTCGCTAGAGGAACCAAGACCCTCTAGAGACGAACAAAGGGAAGGATTTTAGTCCTTTATGGCGCTCCCAGCAAACTGGCCTTGCATACCCTGTGTGATATGATAAATAATTTGATAAGCATGCAATTTGGGGGGAGGGACATTGTGGTTGTGTGTGGTTTTCTGTTTTCTTTTACACACTGATTGATGATTAAATCCTTGGTGATTTTATTTATCCTTAGTGATTTTGTAAAACTTCAAAGAACTAGAATTAATTATTTGCCAATAAGTCAATTTCACATGTAAACACAGCTAATTGTTGAATAGAAGGTTATATCACATATTATTTTGAGTATATGCAGTTTAGGTATCAACTTCATTCAACTTCAATTCAAGAAGTTGTTTAATCAGACAGTTACTCAAAACATGTAAGGGTTTCCAGTGTCTTTAAGACTGTTTCCATGTTAGACAGAAGGAACGTTTAACTGTCTTTGATAGCACTTCCATGTGTACAGAATATTAGAGACATATTCCTAATATTAGCCATGACCCATTTACCACACCGTGTCTCTCAGAACCTCATCATCCTCTCAGTGCGGGTCCATATTCCCCCCCATCAATAACAGCTGGCGTTATTGCTTCAGCAGACACAGACACTGTGACATTTATTCTGAACGATGACACGATATGCTTTACGCGTCACACTGCCCCCGTTATGTTGATGGATGACAGACAGACAGCTGTCTTCACCTCTGTGGTTGTAACATCTCTTTGGCTTATTGTCTCATAATTCATGTTGCTGTCATGGAGTCTCGCTGTGAACACACGTCCTGCTAGGGCTCACATGACGGACCAATATATTTATAAATTATTTATGAATATTAATTTATTTCTGTTAAGACTGCAAAACGTGTGCACGTCTGTCTTTCAATTTATTTGAGTTTAATTACATTTACAGTGATATCATTAATTTCACTGTTAATTAAATGTGATTCAATGCATTTCATTTCCATTCAAATGTGTTTTGGCAAACCAACAAGAAAATTATCTATCTAAAATTATTGTTATTCTCTCTCTCGGTCTGCCCTCTTTTTATCTCTCTATTCCACTCTCTTTCTCTTTTTGTCTGACACACACACAGACACACACTGAGGCTGAAATGTTTACATATGTGCAAACATGCGTGCATATGTAACCTTCATGTGCACATCTTTCACTCGAACACACCCCGTTATTTCAGGGGAACACACACACACAAAGTGGCACACAGGCTTACACACACACACGCACACACACGCACACACACGCACACACACGCACACACACACACGCAAACCACCTAGGGCAGGTCCCCAGAGCGTTGTAGGCCGTGGGCCCCTGGTAAAGACATTCTTAGGATATCTCTTACAGTCCAGCCAGAACACAACCTTTTCTTACTATTTCATGATAATTTTATTTGAATTAATAAGCATAAACATACATGCACCCCCGTCAGCTGTGCCCTGGTGATCCTGTATGCAAATGTTACCGTACAATTTTACGTGCATTTGTCGATGCAGGAGGGTTTAAAGTAATGACATCCCAGAGGACCTGATTTACCGCCCCCCCCCCCCCCCTTGTCCGCTGCATGCCATGCCAGATAAACCATTTACATGCATTGGTTACATGCATTTGTCGATACTATGTTCACTTTTTCAACAGCCACACACACCGCCAGCACAACAGTAATCTATGTAGACCAAACTGTGGATTATTATTCATTGCTTTGTCATAAAATGCATTGAATGACTACATCTTTCAAAATGTATGCATTCTGCTTTCAGAATATTGTAGGTCATTGCACTATGAGTGACAAAGTTATAGGAGAAACTGTGGTGTTTTAGTAGAATTCGTGTTTTGGTAGATTAGATGCATTTTTGGGCACAAAATACACTTAAACAAGCTGCAAGACGTCGCCATCTTGGCAGTGTCAGACTCCCTCCTAACTCCTAATAACGCTATGTATAATGAATGGATAAATTGATGGCTTAATATAATTTCAACTGATGAGTTATATAAAAATTCACCCCCTGTACAGTTGTCATTAACGGGGTAACTAGCTATAGAGACCAAAACCATTTTTTGTACCAAGCTGTAAAAATGTTATTTTAACATGGGGATTGACTCGCTTTTGGAGCCAGCCTCAAGTGGCCATTCAAGGAACTGCACGTTTTGGCACTTCATTTCTAAGAATCGAATATTGCCACTTGGATTTGTCTAATGCATCGACATAAAGAGAATGTAACCCTTATATCTGTGTGTGTAAACCTATGTGCCACTGTGTGTGTGTGTGTGTGTGTGTGTGTGTTTCTTGGTTCTGAAAAGATTTTCAGAAAGCTATGGAAGAAATTAAATGTGTGATATCTCCTTGTGTCTGTTGTGTGTTTGATTAGCCTGGCCGTTACAGTGCGTACAGTAGATACATCTGGAACCCGTGGTAGGTGTAGAAGTTGCTCTAAGTAGCAAGATGGCACCAGTGTATGCGGCGATTCTTCTGCCTTGTTTGCCTCTTCTATTTGACCAATCCTCTCCTCTCTAGCAGTGGATTGTACTGTATTCCTGCTATCCAGCGCCTCTCTAGTGGTGGATTGTACTGTCTTCCTGCTGTCCGGCACTCATCTGATTATAGAGGTCGGTGGATCTGGGCTGTTGTTCCTGGTCCGACTGCGGTCCCATACCTGTCAACCGAGCCTCCTCTACCCTGGCGGAAATGGGTCTGCAAAGGTTAACGCTAGATTGCTAGCCAATAAGTGACGTTCTTGCTAATAAGTGACGTTCCTGAGTTGGATTTTTTGCTTTTGACAGAAACCTGGCTTCATGCTGGTGAGTTTACACCTTTCTCAGAACTCAGAACAGTGTGAATTTTTCAGCTCCCCTCGGACCAACGACAAGGGTGGAGGGCTAGCGGCTGTATTTAAATCCACTTTTCACTGTCGGCAGATACCTTCTGACACTTTTTCTAGCTTTGAGCTGCAACTATTCAAGTTTATTCATCCCTTTTCTGTGCTGTGCGCGGTGGTGTACCGTCCACTGAAGTACAATTGCAGACTTGTTGGTGGAGATTATGTTAAAATATGATTGTCTTTTAATTGTTGGTGATTTTAACATGCATGTATGCTGTGAAAACAGACATCTCGTACACATACGAGAGGGTGACAAATGGAAGACAGCTTTTAACACCCCGCTGGGACATTTCAAATACATCGTCATACCCTTTGGCCTGACAAATGCCCCAGTCGACTTCCAGGCGTTAGTTAATGATATTTTACGGGACATGTTAAACTGCTTAGTTTTCGTCTATATTGACATCATGTCCTTCCTGGGCTTCATTCTCTCCGCAAGGAGGGTGAGGATGGATTCGGCCAAGGTGGCCGCTGTCTCGGAGTGGCCAGTCCCCACCAGTAGGAAGGAGTTGCAATGCTTCCTCAAATTTCTTCCGGCGTTTCATCCGTGACTATAGCCGCCTGGCTGCTCCCCTCACGGCCCTCACTTCTACCCCCTCCCCCTTTCGGTGGTCCCCAGCAGCCGAGGCTGCGTTCACGGATTTGAGGCGCCGTTTCACCACAGCCCTGATCCTGAGACACCCAGACCCAGCTCACCAGTTTGTAGTAGAGGTGGATGCCTCAGATGTTGGCGTGGGAGCTGTCCTGTCCCAGCTGTCCTGTCCCAGCGTTCCCCCAACGACGACAAGCTCCATCCCTGTGTGTTTTTCGCTCATAAATTGAGCCCAGCTGAGAGGAATTACGACATCGGGAACCGGGAGCTACTGGCGGTAAAACTGGCCTTGGAGGAGTGGCACCATTGGCTAGAGGGAAGGGAGCAGCCTTTTTGCGTCTGGACGGACCACCGGAATCTGGAATATCTCTGCTCAGCAAAGCGACTCAACTCCCGGCAGGCCAGATAGGGGTTGTTCTTCGGGCGCTTCCAGTTCTCCCTGATGTACCGGCCCGACACCAAGCCGGACACCCTTTACCGCCACTTTGCCCCTGAGGATGCTGCTTTGGAACCGGGTCCCATTCTGCCATCTACTTGCATCATCGCCTCCTTCGCATGGGAGATCGAGTCTATTGTGCAACAGGCCCAGGCGCAGCAGCCGCTGCACACTGGCCTTCCTTCGCCGGAGGTTTTGGTGGCCCTCAATAAAAGCAGATTTGCAGGAGTTTGTAGCAGCCTGTCCCGTCTGCTCTCAGAACAAGACCCCCAGTCCAGGTCTGCTACGTCCCCTGCCAGTTCCCAGTCGTCCCTGGTCTCACCTTGCCCTAGACTTTGTGACCGGTCTTCCCCCCTCCCAGGGAAGGTCGGTCATCCTAACTATTATTGACCGCTTTAGCAAGGCAGCTCATCTTATTGCTCTGGAGAAGCTACCCTCCAGCCAAGAAACCGGCGACATTCTCGTTAAAGAGATTTTTTTGTATCCACAGACTCCCATTCGACCTCATCTCCGACCGGTGACCACAGTTTACGTCACAGGTTTGGAAGGCTTTCTGTACGTCACTTGATGCTTCTACCAGAATTTCCTCTGGTTACCACCCCCAGACCAACGGGCAAACGGAAAGGTTAAACCAGGAATTGCATGGCTTCGGCTGACCCTTCTTCGTGGAGCACCCTGCCGTGGGTCGAATATGCCCACAACACCTCCCCTGTTCTGCCTCTGGCTTATCGCCTTTTGAAGCTTCCCTCGGATACTAGCCCCCTCTGTTCCCGTCCCAAGAGCAAGAGGTCTTCGTCCCGTTTATCTAGGCACATATGCAGCGCTGTCTCCTTGTGTGGGAGCAAGCACGGTCCATCCTACTCCGTTCCTCTGCGCAGAACCAACGGCACGCTAATCGCCACCGCACGTCAGCTCCTACCTACGTTTGTGTCTGGCTTAGTTCCAAGAACCTACCCCTTAGGGGGAGACCCAGGAAACTATCGCCCCATTTCATCGGTCCTTTTCCCATCGAAGAGGTCATCAATCCCAATGCCGTCCGCTTAAAGCTTCCATCCCACGTTTAATGTGTCACAGCTCAAGCCAGTATCTACCAGCCCTCTGTAACCTGCCCAGCCCTCGCCCCCCCCCCCCCTCCCCGGCTGGTTGACGGCCTACCGGCTTACACCGTTCGCCGACTCCTGGATGTTCGCGGTTTCCAATTCCTCATCGATTGGTAGGGTTATGGGCCAGAGGAGCGCAAATGGATCCCCAGGCGCTTAATCATGGACCCAACCCCCGACTTTTATCGACAGCACCCCGCCCACGACTCCACCACGGTCAGCCTAGTTCTGTCTGCCTCGCTCTCTTTCGCTCTTGCTCTCTCTGTGTGTGTGTGTGTGTGTGTTCTTACCGGTTACAGGTGCTGATCCCTGGTGTGGAATTGCCAGGTGCGTTCTATCGCCAATCAGCCCGGCGCTATTTGTTGACTCAACACTGACAGTTAGTCCTCTCTAGCGTTATACCCTTAAACGATCATTGTATCCTTGTAGTTGTTATTTTTGGTTTTCCCACAGCTCCCCTGTACCCTTCTAATCCTGAGCTTCCTTGTTTCTCCCACTTACGTGGTCCCGTCTGTTTCCCATCGCCCATCACTCCCGGTACCGTCGTCCCCTCTGCTTACCCACTAATGACCCCGGAATTTCACTTGCTGCCTGGCTCTTCAAGTTGCGGTTGTTGGTCGACTCCCACCCATCGCCTACCCTTGTTGCCTTACTCAAGCCCGAACAAGCAATAAACTCCTGCTTAACCTGCTATTAGTGTCTGTGTCTGCGTTTGAGTTCTTTGCCCGGCGCTGACGGGTCTATTTTGCGCAACATACTGTAAATAAACTAGTTTATTTACGGCCTCCGTAAGTTTAAATTATCTGTCCATTCAAAAATGCTTATCAGCTGTTTCTATATAGCTTTTGAGCTGCTGTTTTCATTTCTGGCATGCTGTGTGCAACCGTACTGGTCAAAATGTTTAGATGTTACTTCACTATGGCAATCAACCCTGGAAATGTTTCTTATATACAAATTTCTGTTTTTTTCTACTTTTTTGTTGACACTGACTGCTTACTGTACTATACAAGAATGTCAGTTTTTGCCGATTTCAACAGTAGGGAAAAGTTTACTGGGAAAAGTCAATACTGTACAATTGTCACAATTGGCGTACACGGGCCTGTGCACGCCAATCGTGCCTCCCGTCCTGGCTGCGCACCTGCGGGGGATTAGACCCACACAGGTGCGCCTCTTTTGTTAATTATGGACATGCACATTTGAATGTATATAGTAAATTATTTTTTGTAGCAATGTGTTACATGTAAACAGAAAATTCACAATTGCATGTCCATTTGTACTTACATGTAAAATCATATAGTGAACAGAAAATTGGTTGATTGGAAAGATTGTGAGTCCTACTTTATTACTATGTCACTTGGCAGGTAATTTGTCAATTTAGCAGACATCACAAACATTCCATGTCATAGATATACATGTATGTCTGACAGATTTTGATAATTGAATGGATAATTTTTCATGTGATGGCTCACACGATAAAAGAATGTTTAGAAGTTGTGAATAGTATGACTATTTCACTGAGAATCAACTCATCAGTGTGCATAGTTATTGTGCAAATTTTAGACAATTGTAGTTTTTTTTCACACGTGATAAAATTTTCAATTTGCGGAAATTAATAGGAAATTCAAATCTGGTGTGAACAAGAAACTAATTGTTCAGAGATTTAAACTTATTGTTTTAAAATAAATAATTCTCATTCAAGAATTGTGAGAACCAATGGAGAAAAACTGTAATACCTGCTCACTCTTAGTTATATTTTAGCTTTATCTTACACATTCTCTCTTAAGTTTGTCCTTCCAGACTGCTGTCCACACACCTACAATCATCAGAACCCTAATCATCCATACTGTGGAGACAGTGCTGATGAGCAAGCAGGGAGCTAATGCACTGAAGCGATTGTTTATGGATCCTCTGATGAGCGCTGACATCACAGCATCTGGCTCAACAATTATTCCCAGAATTCCCAGCAGAGCATTAGATTATGTCTCCTGCCACCCATGCGCTTCAGGGGCCTGTGGTTTAGCCTCCCCAGAGATAAGCATTGTGTCCAAAACAGGAAGACAACACATTGTGTTGAGTGACAGTGTGCTGGTTGTAGAACTGAAAATAAATTCTTTTCACTTTTAATATTCAAGGAAATATTGTTCGTATGTAGGAACTAACCAGTTGCGCTAGAGTCTGTACTGAATTATGATCAATAAGGAGCTCTTTAATGCTAATTGCAGAGTGAGCTAATTGCTATTCTGGGAGAATTAGTTTGGCCCAGTCATTAGCCTTCTGGCCTCTTCTCTAAGGAAGGTGCATGTTGTCTGTGCATGAAGATACTTCCTAATACTGAAAACTAGCCAACCCTGTACAACAAGGAGACAAAAGTGTTGAATTCACATTCCAATCCACACCTTTGATGTCATGAGTGAAGTTTATCACTTAGAGGTTTGGATCAATATGTATTCTGCTGCTGGCTTGCCGTTCCTAACACGACCAGATGTGCTCCAGTTTCTCAACGTGACAGTGGGATGTCACAGGGACATTTGCAAGTGTATCACAGCCAACTGTTAAATATGCAACAAATCAGTCTTCCGGAATCCACTGCTAATCAAAACACGCAGTGGGCGTCTTGGGTAATTGATGCATGGCTAATGACTTGGTGATTAATAGCATGAAGTTCCAGTCTGTATATGCGTGGCTGATGCAGTGTCCAGAAGGGGACAGGAGTCAAATCAAACCCCTGTAATGTTCGACGGAGCATTCAAGGTTGTGAATCGCTGTCGACTCTTTGCTGGTATTAAAGCTGTCTAATTGGATGAGAAAGCCTTGGTGCTGTGCATGTTATTAGTGGTGTCCAGGCATGTTAAGTTTTGCTTTCTGGACCTTGGGACCCTGTTGGCCCACTGGCCTGATGCTGCCATGGAGACTGTATACCCGAATTCTAATAAGTGTAAGTATAATTTACTTACATGATTCCAGGGTTTGTCAAAGCAGTGGTACTCAAGCACTGTAGTGGGGTTGGCGAGCTTTGAACCACTTCTATTTGAAGCATGAATGTTTAAATGACTTTATTAGTTTAAAAATGTAACAATGTAAAATAACAACATTTAGATCCACAGCTGTAAAATCACAGTTGTGTTCACCATGACCGAGGCTGACTGGTCCCATTAGACCAGCTTCATCTTCCCCTCAACAAGTTCTAGTCGAGAGAAGCAACAGCGCTAATTGCCGACACCCTTTGATGCTAATACCCTTTTCATTCAAATGAGGGTCAACATTTCCTTCATTAGAATGCAAGCTACATGAAAATGCCTATTAAATACAAAGAGATTTCTTAAGCAGGTCACGACAGCTGATGTGTGTAGTCTGTAGTCGTATCTGAGGATTCCTGTGAAGCAAATGACAGCAGGACACCAGCCTGCCTTCATTCTGGGTGGAGGCCATTGGTGGATCTAACAGAGTGGGCTAATATTAGCTGCAGCTAAGGAGACCTGCTGAGAGAGGACGTTTGGTATCAAGCAGAGACGTGGGCAAACCTTCAGTCTGGTAAAAAAATAGCTTGAAGAAATGGGAGGAAGAGATTGGCCCCATGCTGTGACATTTGTTATGCTGTCTTGGAAACTAGAATTTTATGTTGTGCATGTTGGATTTCTGTTGTGATTGTTGACAAGGTGTTCTGATATCCTCATTTGTTTGATTTTGATGTGCCACCTTACCTGTACAAAAGCATTCCAGGCTGCGAGTGGAATGAATTAATTTAATATGGGGGACGAATGAAAACGTTTTATATGAAATGACTTCAATTCTGTTCTAAAATGAAAGAACAAACTGCTGTGCTCCACAAATAGTACTCCATTAAACCTCTCCATTAAAATCTGTTGGAATTAAAATGTTTTCTGCTGCAAATTACACTGTACACAGTATTTCCGAAAAACATGTCCCCACATGTCTGTGCATATTTGTGGCCCATTCAGTGAGTGTGAAATAACAATGCCTTGGGTGGGGGCTCTGCTACCCCTGGGAATCTAGGCTAAAAATGTCTGTCCTGTACCCTGCACCAAGCACATATGTGTGTCACGCATATTTATTGCATATTTCATTGATTCTGCCTGTCTATCTGTCTATAGTATCTATAATAGCACAGTTCATAAAGAAGGTAAACTTTCCTTAACAATAATGACCATTACAGTGTAAATGTAACCTTCCATAGAGAAAGACACCAGCATTCAATTAGAGCTAGGTTAGGTCTAACCAATGCCCCCCTAAACCCAGGTAACTGTCTTCTTAACACAGTCTGTCGGTCTTAACCTGTCTTTCTGTCTCTGTCTTTCCACAGACAGCTGATGGACATCTTGGTGAGACGCTGAGTGACAGGGCATCGCTGATCAAGTGTCACTAATTGCAGGGGACAGGATTATTGTATCATAGGCCAAAACTCCAACCCAGTAATCATACAGAACTGCTCTAGCACAACAACAGATATGGGAAAAGTTATTTGTGGATTTACATATGACGCACAGTGTGCAAGTGCTGTCTTATCATATCTTCATCTCATCTCATCTCATCGTCGTCCGCTTATCCGGAATCGGGTCGCGGGGGTAGCAGCTCCAGCAGAGGACCCCA
>JAOEHI010026549.1:1378-25818 GCA_025447815.1 Percopsis transmontana
ATCTGCTACAGGTGGAGGTGTATCTGCTACAGGTGGAGGTATCTGCTACAGGTGGAGGTGTATCTGCTACAGGTGGAGGTATCTGCTACAGGTGGAGGTGTATCTGCTACAGGTGGATGTTTATCTGCTACAGGTGGAGGTATCTGCTACAGGTGGAGGTATCTGCTACAAGTGGAGGCATCTGCTACAAGTGGAGGCATCTGCTACAGGTGGAGGTGTATCTGCTACAGGTGGAGGTACAGGTGGAGGTGTATCTGCTACAGGTGGAGGTGTATCTGCTACAGGTGGAGGTGTATCTGCTACAGGTGGAGGTGCAGGTGGAGGTGTATCTGCTACAGGTGGAGGTGCAGGTGGAGGTGTATCTGCTACAGGTGGAGGTACAGGTGGAGGTCTATTGGTCTATTTGGAGGTACAGGTGGAGGTACAGGTGGAGGTACAGGTGGAGGTACCTGGACAGGGTCCCACAGACCAGCGGTGCAGGGCGGGCGTGGTGCAGGTGGTGTAAGGCCTTAGCTGTTCCCTTGATGACGACAAGACGTTCCTGCCATGACAGAGGCCGGCAGCCCTGTGGAGACAACACACCTCAGTGGCTCTGTCCAGCCCCTCTTGGAGGTAGAACAGCGCCCTCTTCAGGCAGTACCTGGCTGTGCAGTCTGTGGTGGAGGGACCCGTTGGGCAGGAAGGGGTAGACCAGGCAGTAGAAGCTCTCCTGAGGAAAACACCCTAACAGCTCCAGGAGGTTTGGATGCTGGTGCCTGCAACAAGACATGGCTTCAGGCCACAGCAAGGGGGTCACACCCCTAGAGGTGCTTTGAGGTACTACATCACGTTCAAACATAACACTTAACTCATCCAGAGGAATGTATGTTCTCTATATTGTATATGTTCTTTATATTTACTTAACACTGTTTACACTGTTTACACTGTAAATTATTAACACATCACTCTTTTCAAAGTAAGCACTGTAACCCTTTACACTGTTGAGTGTTTACAGTCTTTATACGTACAGACGATGTTCTTCTGACTCTTTCACAAAGGCGTCCCACGACTTCCTCCAGGAGCTCCCGGTTACCTTGGCAAGAGCACACGCAACCATGACAACCAGCCAGCGAATGCGTGTCTGCTGACGACCAACAACCACATTTTAGCTTCCTGTTTCCAGAATAGCCTTCTCACCTGCCTGTAGCGCTTGACCACAAACGTTTGGTCTTTCACACATCCTCTGTATGTGTCAGAAAAACACCCTTCTGACAGTTTCATGTCAGGGTGGAAGTTTTTGGTTGCCGTTAAGACGTCCTGGTACGTGATCACATGTCTCTGTTTGAGCCCTGCCAGGAACACAGACACAGTACCAAGTACTAATACGGTATAACACAGCTTCTGAGCGCACATGGAACTGCACAGTTGTGTTGATATTTTACCGCTTGGTCCTGACGGTTTTGGCGGTTCACCGCTGGAGGCTGATGCCCACTCTGAAACATAAATAGAAGTATTGAATACATAAATGTAAATGCCACTCTTCTCTTTGTGTCTGGGGTTTCACTTCTCGTTCCAGTTGGAAGTTCAAGAGGGCCACTTCCTCGCGCTGCAGTACCCTCCCTCTGCAGCCCTCAATGGCTCACACTGTCCTCTACCCCTTACTCTGCAGCCCTCCATGGCTCACACTGGTCTCTACCCCTCCCTCTGCAGCCCTCCATGGCTCACACTGTCCTCTACCCCTTCCTCTGCAGCCCTCCATGGCTCACACTGCTCTCTACCCCTCCCTCTGCAGCCCTCCATGGCTCACACTGCTCTCTACCCCTTCCTCTGCAGCCCTCCATGGCTCACACTGTTCTCTACCCCTCCCCCTACAGCTCTCACAGGCTCACACTGTTCTCTACCCCTCCCCCTACAGCTCTCACAGGCTCACACTGCTCTCTACCCCTCCCCCCTCCGCTGCCACAGCGTGAACAGTGGTGTTTCACACATAACCAGTGAGCTGGGGCAGAAGAATGGCCTGTAGCGGTACCCTGGGAGGGGCCGGTGGACGCGAGGAGGTGCAGGGCCCTCAGGTGACCCATGTCCTGCAGGACAGACACAAGGTCCGACAGCCTGCGGTTCTGCTGGGCCCAGGCCCACAACAGCTCTCTGGTGGGACTCTGGCCCGACGCTTCCAGCCGCTCCGCCCGACGCACCTCCAACCAGCTGGGTACGATACGGGACGCTGTGGGCACACGTTTACCTGCTGTTATATACAGTACCTGTTATATACAGTATAGTACTGTATACTGTACCTGCTGCTATATATAGTACTGTATACTGTACCTGTTAAATACAGTACTGTATACTGTACCTGCTGCTATATATAGTAATGTATACTGTACCTGCTGCTATATATAGTACTGTATACTGTACCTGTTATATATAGTACTGTATACTGTACCTGCTGCTATATATAGTAGTGTATACTGTACCTGCTGTTATATATAGTACTGTATACTGTACCTGTTATATACAGTACTGTATACTGTACCTGCTGCTATATATAGTAGTGTATACTGTACCTGTTATATACAGTATAGTACTGTATACTGTACCTGTTATATACAGTACTGTATACTGTACCTGCTGCTATATATAGTAGTGTATACTGTATCTGCTGTTATATATAGTACTGTATACTGTACCTGCTGCTATATACAGTAGTGTATACTGTACCTGCTGTTATATACAGTACTGTATACTGTACCTGTTATATACAGTACTGTATACTGTATCTGCTGCTATATATAGTAGTGTATACTGTACCTGTTATATATATATAGTAATGTATACTGTACCTGTTAAATACAGTACTGTATACTGTACCTGTTAAATACAGTAGTGTATACTGTACCTGTTATATATATATAGTAGTGTATACTGTATCTGCTGTTATATATAGTACTGTATACTGTACCTGTTATATACAGTACTGTATACTGTATCTGCTGTTATATATAGTAGTGTATACTGTACCTGTTATATATATATAGTAGTGTATACTGTACCTGTTAAATACAGTACAGTATACTGTATCTGCTGTTATATATAGTAGTGTATACTGTACCTGTTAAATACAGTAGTGTATACTGTACCTGCTATATACAGTAGTGTATACTGTACCTGTTATATACATATAGTAGTGTATACTGTACCTGTTAAATACAGTAGTGTATACTGTACCAGTTATATACAGTAGTGTATACTGTACCTGTTAAATACAGTAGTGTATACTGTACCTGTTATATATATATAGTAGTGTATACTGTACCTGTTAAATACAGTACTGTATACTGTACCTGTTAAATACAGTACTGTATACTGTACCTGCTGCTATATATAGTAGTGTATACTGTATCTGCTGTTATATACAGTAGTGTATACTGTATCTGTTATATATAGTACTGTATACTGTACCTGGTATATACAGGAGTGTATACTGTATTTGTTATATATAGTACTATATATACTGTACCTGTTATATATTGTACTGTGTACTGTACCTGCTGTTATATACAGGTCTTACCCTACTTACTGATAAATACATGTAGGCTACATACTGTAACCCGACCTACTTTCATTTTAACTATCTACTAAACCACGATATGTAGCAGCACCATCGACATTACGGATGTGGCGTCTGATAACCCGAGATATTTTTCATAAAACAAGCATAGTAACAAGACCTGTAATGTTTTGGTACTCACCTAACGCTCGCCATCCGAACCGCTCGTCTCCACAGTCGATGATCGTACAGAACTGTTCTATGAGCGCTGGCGGCAGGTCGTACAGGAACACACACTGCTCCATGTTTGCGGGTCGTGTGACGCGCGGCCCCGCTGGGGCTGCACATGTACACACAACAGGGGAAATCCCGGCGTATCTTCACCAACGTATTGTTTACGCTCTGATTGTGTCGTGCGCTGTTTCTACGTGCACAAGCGGAACACTGAATATTATTATATGAATAAACGACAGTACAAAAAATAGTTTTAAAAGTTAAACGTGTCAACTACTTTAAATGCCGCGTTAATTAACCTAACTACATTTACATAATACATTTAGGTTAAGCTTTGGTTTATATGCTACATCTTATGAAACATGAGGTTTTTACATTTTAAAATTTGTTTTATATGAAAGTAATAATAAAATATCGCGCCGAAGTCACAGCTACGCAGTTCAACAAGCGCGTGTAGCCTACATGTACACAACCTCTGCAGATACTTCTCAAATAAAGTAAACCAAGCTGTGCGATGGCGGCATCTTCAGGGGAAACACTATTACTGCATGTTTCAATCAGAAAACGATAACAATTGCACACACATAAAAAATAACTCAATATTTTATTTTATTCAATAGAATACAGAATGTCAGATTAAAACATACGTTAAAAACCCACTGACACCTACACAAGTTTCTCACGTTTAGAAAATATGATGTATCCACTATTTTGTGTCAAATACCTTCTGTCCATCACTTTCATGAGTCAGAAAGAGTTGATTTCACAAAAGAAATCACAGCTGTAGTACATTTCTGCATAATTAGACAATAATAATTTCGAAAGTGTATTTCTGTTTCTGCTGTGCAGAATAAAGAAGAAAATAAATGTACAGACTAAGCCCTTTAATTGTTCCATGAGTAAAGGTAGGCTTGGCTGTTGTTGTTCAGATACATCCCCTTGTCACCAGCACACCCCAAGTAGCATCATCATCATCAACGAAAAACTCCATCGTGGGAACTCTTTAGCCTGCCTTGTCTGAACCTGAAATGAAGCCTTTATTATGACCCGTTGGAAGAGAAATGTAGACTACACATACTGGCATAGTATGAGGCGAAGACACGCAGCCAAAGAACACACCTTATGACGCCCTTGACAGCAGTCGCCTACATGTCAGGATCTGAAGAGACAAGACAGAAAATAGGTGCTCAGACACATATTTCAACATAGAGATTATATATCATCCATCTATTTATCATCCATGTGTCGTCATTTAACAGATGCCTTTTTGGGCTAGAGACAGAAGATAAAGGATCTTCATAGAGGACTTCTGTTAGTGGGAGTGTTAGGAGGTAGAGGGGTCAGTGGCCGAGGCACCAAGGTGGATTCTGAAGAGGTGGGTCTTGTGTCTCTGGTGGAAGATGGGGAGGGACTCTGCTGTCCTGACTGCTGCTCATCCATCTAGGTGTATATCTGTCTATGCACAGTATCTATTTGTCTATATATCTATCTGTGTATCCATTCAGAGGTATGCAACTATAGATGTAGATATAAATAGACAGCCTCCTGTGTGCAGTGACCAGCTAGTTACCGTCTACAGCATAACAGGCAGTAATACTTATACTGTCTGAGTGTGGTATTTCAACCTTAACTGTCAGAAAATGATAGTATTGTGTGTGTGTGTGTGTGTGTGTGACTCACCCCAGGTGTAAACCTTTCTTTTACTCATGTGCGTGACCTCGCAGGTGTACATGTCTCCAGTAGAGGGCGTGATCTGCACGTGTTTGGTCAGGTAGAAGTGCCAGCTGTCCTCGAAGGCGAGGTCGGTCACCACGGACTTGGGGATCTCCACTCCGTTCTTCAGGATCTTGATGGTGATTTCAGGGGGATGAAAATCTCTCACGTGACAGATGAGCACGTTTTCCTTCCCCATCACCCCTGGGTCGTGGCTGTACACCTGCACTCTCGGCGGATCTGGCGGGAGCACGACACAAACACATACATGTTCCAACTGAAAGAGCCTTATAGATACGAGCCTATGGCAAGCCCTTTTAACATTTAATCAGTAGGGCTGACTAGTAGCCATTCAGTTTTCACTTGTGGAAACGACATTTCGACATGTCAAAATATCATTTGTAAATGTAAGATATCTGTAATTTTCGACATGTTACAAATATATTTTCACATGTAGAAATTACATTTCGACTAGTCAAAACTGATTTACAGATATCTTTAATTTAATTATAGATATCAGTAATTCCTTTTTATAACGTATAACGATTACAGATATCTAAAATTGAATTTCCACGTTGAAAAAGGATTGCGACTAGTGGAAATGTAATTTCCCATTTCAGATATCAACAATCGCATTTCCAATATGTCCGACATATCTGCAAACCATTTTGGATATGTGGGTGTCATATCGTTAAAGTACCACAAAGCCATTAGCTGACTTTTAAACAAGCTGTCTACCTCATGAATATTGAACAAATGCTTTCTGTTGGCAACACTGGCACCATAAATATTTTTCGAGTAGAAGAAGTTAAACATGGCGGAGCAAGTGATTATCAAAATCCAAAGGAAATGTTTTGCCATTGAACTGCATATAACCACGGTGTATGCGGTTAGAGGGAACTATGCGCCATAGACTTGATTGTTAACGTAGTGAGAATTGCTGACCAACTGTCAAATGCAGAAACTGCATACTGATATTACCTCTCCATCTATTTTCACTTGTCATCATCGCCCAAATTATCTTGTTCATTTTGGATATGTCGGCCAAATTACCATATTAATTTAGGATATGTAACCCAAATTACCAGGTATGTCATGTTGACTCAGTTACTAGTGGCAATGTTCCAAAATGAACATTGCCACTAGTAAGAATTGAATTATTGATATCAGTAGTTAACATTTTGACTAATGAGAATGGAGTTGTAGATAACATTCATTTGAATTGCAACTAGTCAAAAATGACACTGCTAAAAAAAATAAAGGGAACCTGTAATCATCACAGTATAACACCAAGTCAGTTAAACTTCAGGGATAACAACATCCTTTTGTTCTCAACGAATTACACAATGTAGGCTACAGTAAAGATTTATATTTTTAATGTAGTTTGTTTATCGAGACCCGGTGTGTGATTTCAGTGTTTCCTTAAATTTTTGAGCAGTGTACATTATGGATATGGCGGCTTGGAATCATAACACGTCAAAATTGAATTATATCTGTAATATCTGTAATTGAGTTTGAATAGAAGTCAAGTGTAAAAGTAGTTGTAATTAAGTTAAAGATATCTACTATTGGCATTTCGAGTAGTAAGAAATTAATTGTTGATATCAAAAATTAACATTTTGACTAGTGAGAAATTAATTGTAGATATCTTTAATTAGAATTGCTACTAGTCAAAATGATATTATGGATATGTTTGCTTGGAATTTTAACAAGTCAAAAAGCAATGGTTGATTGACTACAATTGCTATTTCCGCTTGCCATACAGGCCTGCACTTCAGGTAACACGGTAGCATCAGAACGAAGAGACAATGACATGCTAATATAGTTATTATATACCATAAACCCTCAAACACACACACAACATGCAGTAATATATTAGACGGTAACAATAACAATATTATTAGATTAATAACACTATATGATCGTACATTTAAATTATTATTATCTAGACATAGGCTATAGAGTAATCTTTGTTATATTATAAAAGGAAAGTCAATAACTCACATTCCTTGGCCGATAAAGTCCCAAGGACGCACAGCAAAACGGTACAGATAAAAGTCGTCATAGTCTTGAGCTTAGATGAAAAGCAGAAACAGTCTTATTTTTATCAAAACAACACGAACTTTCGGGGCAGCCCCGAAACGAAACTAAAAAGCTGCGTATATTTCCTTTCACATGGCCAAGGCTCCGCCCCTACAGCGAACCAATGACGGAAATCTCAAGACGTTGCTAGGCAGTTTTTTCTGAGGCAGTTTTTCGTGTAATTTCCGCATCAAACTGCTGTGTCAAACACTAACTTTCAGTCAGATCTTTAGCTCTTTCTCTTTACTTACATATGAGTGTTGCATATACACCAAAGAGCCAAAACATGGTGACCTCCTGGGTGGTCATAATGGGTCACCATGGGCTCTGTGAGCGGTCTGCTGCCACGCAGACCCGTACGCAGCAGGGGGCGCTGCACTGAGTGTTGGGACGGTTGGGACACATTCCTCCCCTAACCTTCTTTATCATGTTCTGCCGCTTGTATTTGAAAAACGGACGCTCTTGGACAAAATAATATACAATGACATAAGGTAGAGTAACTTTATTTATAGAAATTCAATATTTACTTTTACATTAGTGCAAATATTTTCAATAAGACGAGGCACAAAAAATGCTAAAAGAAGCAGCAGCATATCAAACTACACTAGTCATTATTGTGTCTAATGAGAAGGTTATTATAATTATTAAATCATATTTATGACTAACTTCAACTTTGTTTTATGGGAGTTTTTCTTTTCTGATGGGAGAAAGGGTTCTAGGAGGTATGTCTATGTGGAATGTAGCCCTCGACACTGATCAGGGCCTGTATAAATCATCAGATAATTGCAAGTTTCACGAGATCTCAATAGGCTTACACTGAAACATTGGCAAACATCACGCAAATAAACCTTTTTTAACATTATTTGGGTTTATTCCATAGAAAAACATAAAGATCTTAAATACCCCACAATTTCTATATAACCAAACACAAAATCCTAATTATTAAAATGATTGTTGCTTCCCTCAACCCATGTGAATTTAACTCAGAAATCCGAAATAATGACAGTAGACAAGACTTTACAAAGGACAAAACAGTGTGTATGTATTCTGCTTAAAAGGTCTGGAAACCAAAGACGACTTTCTGATCAAACTGATGAAGAATAGAGGAGTAGATCTGGTGGTTTTGTCCATATGAACCACACTCTGAAAAGCAAAGATAAAAATACCTTAGATCAGGTGTGGAGCCAGATCATATGACATCATACACAAACACACGATTGATAATAATATAATAATAAAATGTTTTATACTACTATCATTATATATAGTAGTATATGTTATTATAGTACAGTATAGTCAACATAATCTTATTCACAACCAGCAAAATAAACAACTTACCAGAGTTCCCTGGGAACGTTTCTACATGTTAGGCTCTGTAAAATAAAAATAAACATGTTTTAGTATGCATACTTTGTATTAGTACATCAACAGCCGCTATAACAACAACCTGTGAGTGACAGCTGACACTGTTGACTAGTAGGCGTGGCTTAGCGCCTGATGTTCCTGAGCAGATGCTCCTCCTGCAGTGACACCAGCTGCATTCAAATCCAAGATGGCGTCGCGACGGAGTGCAACCAGGATGTGTTGGCGCTGCCGCCCCCTGTGGCCTGCCCTGTTACTAAACCCCTGGCTCAAAACCCCCTAAACTACAAAACACCTCTTAAAACTTATTTAAACCTATTTTGTATTTCTAAATACTTGTACTTACTGTAACCGCCACTGGTGTGTCTGCATGTGTGTGTGTGTGTGTGTGTGTGTGTGTGTGTGTGTGTGTGTGTGTGTGTGGGTGTGTGTGCGTGTGTGTGTGCACGTGTGCCAGCCTACCCCAGGCGAAGTGGTTGACGGAGTCGCCGTGCTTCACCATGCAGGTGAAGTGGTCCCCAGCCTCGGGAGTGAAGTCCACATGCCTGGTCAGGTGGAAGTCCCAGCCCTTCTTGAAGGCCAGGTCGGTCTGCTGGGCCATGGCCATCTCCACGCCGTTCTTCTCCAGCCGAATGGTGATGTCAGGGGGGTGGAAGTCGCTCACGTGGCACAGCAGGGTGTTGGGCTGGCCGAGCTCCCCGGGCTTACTGCTGTACACCTGTACCTTGGGCTTGGCTGGGGGGGGGGTGGGGGGGAGACAAGTGGACGAATAGATCGCCTTTACATTGTTGTGTGTCCAGAGGTTATATACAGCGGTTATATACAGTGGTTAAATACAGTGGTTATATACAGTGGTTAAATACAGTGGTTATATACAGCGGTTATATACAGTGGTTATATACAGCGGTTAAATACAGCGGTTAAATACAGCGGTTATATACAGTGGAGAGAAGTATATGCTACCTTGATGTATACGATGTGGAAAATTTGAAACAAAATGATAGACGAAAATGAAAAAGACATGAAGTCTAACAATGACGTCAATAATGTCTAGCAATCGTATTGCGTCTCTATAAAACTAGTTACCAGTCAATTTATCAAATCGGGGAAATGGTTGTTTATACATTTACAGTTTAATTCAACATAATCGGGGCAACTGGAAGAACGACGTGCCAGTGGAATCACGAGAACAAAGCCTGCTGGAAATCGAAAGTAAACTTTGAAGTGGAATTCCCCCGAATGAAAAAAAACAATTATATTTTTAATAAACGTGACATTTGTCCCTGATAAGAAAATGCTTTTTCTTTCCCATTATAGAATAACTAGATTATTTACATAGGCCTGCTAATTTAAAACTGCATTATTTACACGAAGAGCTGGTGGTTTTTTTATGTATCCAATACATTTTTTCCCCTTTAGCCATACTATTAATAAAGAGTAAAGTATTTTTCCTTTACTTACAGTATTTAGCCTCCACATTGTAGCAGCAAATGACTGCAAGAGCCAGGAACGCGCAGACAGCTCTCATGTTGTCGCTTCGAATGTCGTCTGTACAAACAGAAAGTCAACTAACAAACATAAACGTGGTAGCTCCGCCCCGATTACTTTAATCGACCAACCCGAATTTTACTTACCGTTGCTAGGTAAAACATAATCAGGCAGGTTGTGGCTAATGGGATGTCTCCTGGAAATTCCCTACAGTCCCCACAATGAACAGTGTTCATGTTTACATTATTGAAGGAGTCAAAAGTTATTGGAAATATGATTATTTTTAACAGTGTGCATCATTCTATCAACATCAGTATTGTATCTTCAGCAGTTCATATCATTTTAGGATAGTGATAGTCGTGTTTGGGTGTTACATTTGCACTGTATCAAATCAGAAAGTCATCAAAACAATTTCTATAAAACAACAATAAAAGTTCAAAAGTGAAAGCATATCTCTCAACTTTACGGTTACGTGTGTCTTTATTTTATTACCATAAAACATTCAGGTAGAGCAAAAATTATCTATGTGTATATAATACACATATATAATATATATATGTACATATATATATATATATCCAGAAATATAATATATAACTCCAGTAATAAATGGAAGAACGTGTCCTGTCCTTAAGGTTGTGTGATAATTGTAAAGTTTTAGGTCATTATTAAAAAATCAAGAAAGCACAATCAGGTAATTTACAGTCATTTACAGTTACAGTACAGTTTCAGTATTAAGGAGCAGGTAGTTTGTTAGGGATTGAACCTACGACCTTTCAGTGGGTGTCGACCACTAGACTATACTGCCCCTTGATGGGTCTAGAATAAATTTCACATATAATGACAATAGACAATGCCCTTAACAGTATAATATCAATTAATTAAATCATATTGTTTAGACCTGCATGTCAAATGGCTTACAGCTCGGTCTTATATTAGCAAGATTATTCTTAGCCTAACCTTAACCTAATAACAAGATAGCCTTTAACCAGATAGGCAGTTTACAGTAATCACTAAACTACCAAACACCCAAAACCAGGAAATGCCAGAAAGCAGCTAAGGAAAAAACCTACCCGTTTTCGTCTAGAGCTGGGACAAGTCAGGTGCGTTTGATTTGTACCCTTGTAGCCTGGGGAAACCGGGCACATTGGACAGAGCCCTAGCAGATATTTGGATTAAGCTTACCATAAATAATGTAACATTCACTGAATAAGTGCAGGGGCTTTTTACCATATTTACCACAAGGGAAAATTACTTTGTACAATAGTGGAAATCCGGTTTAGAGGTTTTCTTTATATTTTAAAACCAACCTTTCTGAATAGACAGGTAAACATGCAGTTGGATAAACAGGGGGATGGACAGGTAGATACAAAGACTGACTGGCAGATATACAGATTGACTGGCAGATAGATAGACAGGCAGGTACATAGATTGGCTGGTAGACAGAAAGCCGGACAGTCCGAGAGACAAACAGTCAGTGACGTCGTCATCATATGATCCCAGCATGACGTAGGCTAGTGGCTAGCCAGCTGGGCTAACAGTGTAGCTCAGGAAGACGCCATTAGAGGAAGAGGAGCAGGTATCGCAGCCGGACTGGGAGAAGATTCATATTTGCCATATTTTCCCTGACATCTGTCAGTTTATAATCCTAAACTACAGCTATACATCGTTGTCTCGTCATTTTCCATCGGTGTTTCCGCCTGGAGCAGATCTGATGTGAAACTACGGAGGCGTCGACTGGAGCACTGTAGCTTAGCTTTAGCTTAATATTAGCACAGCTACCCAGAGCCCATTGTTTCCAGGCGGGTGGTTGTTCTAGCTTTGTTCTCAGCTTGTGCACGCCATGGCGTTTGGCGGGGCGGCGGGCGGCGGAAACAGGACCTTCTCGTTCAAGGTGGTCTTGCTCGGGGAGGGCTGCGTGGGCAAGACGTCACTCGTGCTGCGCTACTGCGAGAACAAGTTCAACGACAAACACATCACGACGCTACAGGTACGCCTTTATTAGCCTAGTCTTAGCTTACGCGAAGGCCCCTGGCCAGGCTTGTTTTGATGCTGCGCTGCAAGGGCGTCTGCTGCCACGCTCTCTCTCCTCCCGGAGGGGCGGAGGTCTGTCACCACAGCCCCACTACTGGTCTACCATTATACCCACCGCCCTCCTGGGATACATGGTAGGGGTGAAAAAACGTTCCCCTTCAACTTGACAGGCTGTTATCAACACACACGGTGTTTTGTTTGACGCTACGGGTAACTGGGATCCAATCTTATAGCTGTATTGATACCTTTAATCAGCGTAATTAGACATGCAGGCTGTTTATTACACTGTAGAGGAACAGTGTTTACGTTCTGCTGACCTCAGGTCAAGCAGCAAGCATGACACAGCTTAACAGATTTACACACCACAAGCGTCACGGTTTGTCTACCGCGGGGGTTTATTCTAGCAAGCTGGTCTGACCCAGAGCTGACAGAGGGCGTTGGGAACCACCGTGGGGGCACTAGTTGGGGCCAGGAGCGCAGAGAACAGAACCGTGACCCTGTCCTCCTCCTCTGCAGGCCTCCTTCCTCACTAAGAAGCTCAACATCTCAGGGAAGAGAGTTAACCTGGCCATCTGGGTGAGGAGTTATGTCTGAAGAATCACTCTGTCTATCTGTCTGTCAGTTTGTTTCTGTCTGTCAGTTTGTCTCTGTCTACCTGTCTTTCAGTTTGTCTCTGTCTATCAGTTTGTCTCTGTCTACCTGTCTGTCTGTCTCTCTCTAACTGTCTGCGTGTGTGCGTGTGTGTGTGTGTGTGTGTGTGTGTGCGCGCTCGTGTGCAGGACACGGCAGGCCAGGAGAGGTTCCATGCGTTAGGCCCTATCTACTACAGAGACTCTAACGGGGCAGTGCTGGTCTACGATGTGACCGATGAGGACTCCTTCCAGAAGGTCCCTACCCCCCCCCCTCTGTCTATCTTCCCATGTCCTTCTGTCTTTCTACAGTATCTATCTTCCTATGTCTGTCTGTCTGAAGAAGAATTTGTGGTGTTTTCAGGTAAAGAACTGGGTGAAGGAGCTCCGGAAAATGTTGGGCAACGAGATTTGTTTATGTATAGTAGGTATGTTGATGTGTTATATTTCTCTGTTGTGCTGAATATAGTGCTATTAGTAATAATAGGTGTTAGTGAGGTATAGCTTAGGTGTCAGTGTGTACATTGATAAGGCAGGAGTACTGTAGACCTACCAAGTGCAGTAGGTATGCATTTAGCAGGATTTCTTTATTCATTTGCTTAGTCTTGTTACTATGCAACACTAGAATCAGAATCATAAAAAGCTTTATTGCCAAGTACGTTTTCTACGCATACAAGGAATTTGTCTTGGTGTTGTTGGTGCATGTCAAACACCCTCCAAATACAAGAAAGACAAGACATCAAGTACTAAAAACACAAACAGAGTCAGTTAAGGTCTAAATACAGTCTGTAATGAGTCCATTAACATTGTGTGTGTGTGTGTCTAGGTAACAAGACAGATCTGGAGAGGGAGAGACATGTGTCTGTGGACGAGGCAGAGAGGTTTGTTGGGTCATTTTATCAGTCTTCTTTCACCCACTGTAAATTTAAACTCATTCATTTTCTGTCTGTGTGTGTGCAGTTATGCAGAGTCTGTAGGTGCCAGACATTATCACACATCAGCCAAGTTAAATAAAGGAATAGAAGAACTGTTCCTGGATCTGTGTAAACGTAAGGACCTGTCTGTCTGCCTGTCAGTGTATTAATCTGTCTGTCTGTGTATTAATATGTCTGTCTGTGTATTAATGGGTGTGTGGGTGTGTGTGTGCATGCAGGTATGATGGACAACGCCCAGACAGAGGAAAGGTTGAAGGGCAACGGTGCCAGCCAATCAGGCTCCAGCAGGCGGGGCGTACAGATTGTCGATGATGACCCACAGCCCACGCCCACTGGAGGCTGCTGTTCCTCTGGCTAACACGCACGCGCACACACACACACACACAGGTTAATATACACACACATACACACGGTTGTGTTCTCAGAGAGATGTAGAACTGAGACGTTAATTCCTCCAAACTAAATCCACAATCAATATTTTATCCTCATAAATTCCCCATAATGTTTTTTATCTTCAAAATGTGTCCAGAATAAAATGTTAATCAAGTGTCAAGACACACACACATACACAAACACAATGTAACCGTCTCTTGAAAAAATAATATTTTTCACTTTAAGTTGAAGCTCCAATCAGTAACTTTTCCATCTAAACGTGTGTGTGTGTATGTTGGAGGTACCCCATAATGATTCAGCCTGCTGCCCATTTACATTTGACTTTCTGAAGGTTTTTTTATTCTGATGTCTAGGTGAGACACAGTGAGGTGTTTTACTTCAGTGTAGTGCCCCCATTGGCCATTGGTGCGATGGTTTCGTTTGGAAGTCAACACTTACTGTAATGTAATAATATATACCGGAAAGTTGCAGATTGGAGCTTTTAACGTGTATTCTGGGGACACTACTGTTTGAGCTGATGAATCTCTAACACACGTGCGCGCACACACACACACCTCTGCTTTTCCAGACATTTCTGTCGTGCATGTTTGTCTTCTGTAACGACTTTAATTGTTTTACATTAAAAAAGATAATAAAAACAGAACTGCACTTATTGAATGAGTTTCCACACGCGCTGTAGTGTCAGTAGCATTCACTGGGTAGAACAAAATTCACACAAAATTTGTGTGACATCGCGGTTGATCAGTTTTTGACCGAGGTACGTCGCCATGGTTATGTCAGCATCACGGATCGGAAGGAGTGCCTGGACCAATCAGTGGTCGGAACAGCACTGTTTAATCCCATGGCCCTGATAATTGTTTTAATCAGAGAATAGATTTCCCACACGCCTGCCTTTTGTATTGTATTTTATAGATAGATAGATGCACATTATCGCAAACAATTAGGCTACTTATTCATGGTCCCTGTGATTACTGTCTGTCGTTACTAGATGGCGCTGTGGTACACTTAACCATAGATGTTTAGCTGGCTATTTCCGTGTACAGACAATAGTGCTCTACAGTAAACATGTCCTGGTTTATTAAATGACTTGTTTTGATGACTATTACACCATCTGAACTAGACCAACCAAAACATGAATATATTGAACTTATATCTGTCTAAAATTAATAACGTATGACTATTAGGCTGGCACCTAATTAAATTTATATATATTCTTTGAATATATATCACTAGTTTGCACCGGATGAGGAATGTACTACTGTTTATCTTATGACTCGTGTGTTGCATAGAAGGATGTGGTGTTTTTTGCATTCGAGGATAATAACAGCAAATGGATGTCAAAGATGGGCCTACTGTTAGGCCTACAATAGGCCTATGTCTGGTGTTGTGACACATCAGCACCCCCGTCTTAAAACACCTATGTTTTAACGAGTTAAGGCGTGGCTAAAAGAAAGTTTTGTAAGACTTTTCATGTCCCAGAAACGCTATTTCTTCACCGATATACACTGAGTCACAGGCACTGTGTATGCGCACTCGTTGTTCGCTATCGTTTTGAACTGCGGGTGTCCTATTAGCCTTGTGCACGTTGCTTACGTAAAAGGACGTCGTCTGGAACGTCTCCACAAAAATACCGGACTAGTTGTAGGCTACATAAGGACATATACAGTATGACAAGCACATACTGCACTATAAGGGTGCTCTCTCTACAGCTAAATCCTAATACCACTCATTTAATTTCATCTGGCGAGGGAAACACTCAAGCCCTGTTCTTCACAATCAATATGATCTCATGACCAACCAATACTCTCCCACCCCATCTGTATTCAACCTCTCAATGTCATTTTTCAAAACCAAAATTGAAAACATTCACCAACATAATACGGGTAACAGTTCACGTCATCCTCCTTCCTCTGCCCCCCCCCCCTTCTTTATCTAGTTTCCAACTCCCAACTGTCACTGAAATCAAATCCAAATCATCCACCTGCCAGCTTGACCCCCTCCCCACCCACTTAGTCAAAACCTGTCTACATCCCTCTCCTCTTCCATAACTAACATCATCCACTCCTCCCTTATTTCTGCAATAATTCCAGTACCTAAGAAACCTGGTGCAAATCCCAACAATCTAAATATTCATTTCCGACCGATCTACTGCTTGCCATTTATCTTGAAAAATCGTAGAAAAAAACAGTTGATGCACAGGTCCCCAATCATCTCAACAACAATAATCTTTATGAACAGTTTCAAACTGGTTTTTGCCCTCTCCACAGCACACAAACAGTCAAGGTCTAGTCAAGGTCACCAACGACCTACCGATTGCTGCTGACTTCAGTTTTCCCACCATGCTCATCCTGCTCGATCTGACTGCTGCCTTCGACACCATCTCTCACAATATCCTCCTTGACCATCTAGCCTCCATTGGTATCAACACATCAACACTCAACTGGTTCACATCTTACCTCTGGCCGCACTCAGTTTGTACAACTTAAACATGTCCAGTCACAACCCTCCCCAGTCACCAGTGGTGTTCCCCAGAGCTCCTTTTTATAACTGATTTATTTCCTCTAGGTTCTCTTTCAGTAAATGCAATATTACATTTCACTGCTACGCGGAGGACACCCAGCTCTACCTGTCCACCAAACCCACTTCTATGCTCCGCTGTCTTCCCTGTCAGACTGTTCAGATGAAGTTGATACCTGGTTCACTCATAACTTCCTCAAACTTAACAAAATATCCCAACAATTCCCCTCAGGTCAAGAGCCTGGGTGTCATCCTCGATAGCACATTGTCTTTTGAAAAACACATCAATAATCTCATCCGGTCTGTGACGGACTTCCACTAATGCACTATCCACCGCCTTCATCCATCACTCACACCCATCAACACTGCTACTCTCATCCACGCCCTTGTCACCTCCCGCGTTGATTATTGTAAGTCTCTCCTCTGTGGTTCACCCCACAAGTCCATCCATAAACTCCAATCAGTACAGAACTCAGCTGCCCATATTATTACCAGAACCCCAGCCACCGAACACATCACTCCACTCCTCGAACTCCTGCACTGGCTCCCTGCCCAGTACCGGACGGAATTTAAGAGTCTTCTCCTCACTTCCAAAGCCCTCCATAATCTCACAGCCTTAGACTCCATCCCGAACTCTCCAATCCTCTTCTTCCTCATTGCTTTCCACTCCTTCTGCCCGTCTGTCCACGATGGGGCGTTGAGCCTTGAGCCATTGGAACTCCCTCCCTACCAGTTTCTCCCCACCTTTAAATCCTCCCTCAAAACTCTATTCCGACTGGCCTACCCTTCATAACTCCATTCTACATCCAAATTCGTGGATATGTTGTTTCGTTTACATTTTCTATCTCAATTTTTAAACGTAATTGTTTTAATTTTATTTGCTGGTTTTAACTGTAATGTGTCTTTGAGTGCTATGAAAGGTGCCCATAAATAAAATATATATTAAAATATAAAATATATATATTATATTATTAATATTATGTGCTGCCACTGCATGAGACCCTACCTTCATGTTTCTATGGCACCAGTAAAGAGTTAAAATATAATCTTTATTGTTTGAAGAGAAGTGGATACAAAGGCTAGAAAAATACACAGCAGTCTTAGGTTTGTTCCCTTTTTCCCAAATTTTGTTTTCACAAACAAACAATTAACACATTGTATTTAGTTATACAATGTGTCCAGCCCTTCATCTAGATCCAGACTGGTTACCATGGATATCCGGCATCACAGCTACGGCTGGCCACTCATTACAAAACTATAAAATATGTTCTGACTTACAATTGTAACAAAGTGTAACAGTCAACCAATAGGCTAAGATCAGTTCACGTCATGTAACATTTGGTTCCCACGCTACTCAACAGTCAAATCTGCATTAGCAGACAAATACAAACAAAACACTGCCAGAGCTTCAAATTTAAACACACAATTTAAACACACTTGTCATTAAAAAAAAAAAAGAGCAAAAAAGGCTTATGGCTCAATTTCACTTCCTGAACTTGGGAGACTGGCCGATAAAGATCTATCTATCTATCTATGAAAAGAGCTAAAGTCATTTTAAGGAAATGCAAAATAGAAGAGCCTGGGGTTATTGTAACAATGAAGACCCCCCCCCCCTAACAAACACAGAGCATGGCCCACACCCATCGTTTAAAGCAGTGGTCAGTAATGCGAGCCGACGGCAGCTCAGTAGTGGGACAGGTTGTGAATCTCCTCATATTTGGGGGGTTTGGTGGAGAAGACGGCCGGCACCGTCATCACCATGGGTGGCCTGCTGGGGCCAGTACCGAGCTGGTGGATCATGACAGAGGACAGCACCATCCCAAGGATCTGTAGAAGAAGAAGACACCGTGAACCACTGTATTCACCCCGGATGACAGGCAAACGCATCATACCGGACTACATATTGGTCGACTGTAATGTTTATTATAATGAGGAGTGGGTGGATCGACTTACTGCAAGGAAAGCCACGCTGAAGGTGACCGCCAGGATGATATTCGGGCCCAGGTCAGTATAGTACATAAAGATGGGGAAACATGGCTGGAGAGACGACACAAACCGTTAATGTCGTGTGTGTGCACCGCCAGAGGCTCCAGACAACCACAGGGAGTGTGCCTTCAGCATCACATCTACATGATCGCAGTACATACCTCTTTGTAGACGGACCGGCCCTGGAAGACAAAACGCACAGAGGTTAATAGAGCTCTTGTGTGCGTGCGCGTGTGCGTGCGCGTGCGCATGTGCGTGCACTCACAGTCTCGGGGATACGGCTGCATTTGTCAGGCGTCACGTCAGCGTTGCAGGAGCAGGACTGAGGAACGTTGTCCTCCCAGTCAGAGGGACCAAAAAGTCCACAGCACTGATACTACACACACACACACACACACACACACACACACACACACACACACACACACACACAGGTGTTGCCGTGAACCGACCAATCACAAACACAGCTCTCTCTCTTTCTTTGTAAATCATCAAGGCGGTTAATAAAGAGTTTTTTTTTGTTTTACATTTAAACAATTCTCTCACAGACACATCTGTCAGTGCACAGGTGCAGAGGATTCTGGGTAAACAAGCATGGTTCACGGTGTGCGTTACCATCTCCTGCGCCTTGATGACCATGTCCTGGTTGCTGGTCTCAGCTCTGTCCAATGGCAGCATGGCACGGAAGTTCTCCTTGGTGGCGTGGTCTTGCTACAGGGCACACAGACAGCACACACCCGCGTCAGTACTCAGCTCGGAAAGGAGCTCCCGTTTGTTGCTATGGAGACTGGGCGGGGCTTACAATAGGGCGGGTGATGGCATGTGGGATTCCAACCTTCAACGATCCTAGGGTCACAATCACCATGCACACCAGGAACTAGAGAGAGAGAGGGGGGTACATTTAGCTTTGTATTTTCTGGTTCCACGGTGTATAGTGTGTGTGTGTGTGTGTGCGCTCACCGTGATCAGAGCACCCCTGCTCTCATTACAAGCACCGCAGGCTCCCAGGAGGGAGATCGTCATGGTAATTCCACCCAGAATGTACAGGATGACCACAATTATGGTCATACCTGGCATCTGCAGGTCAAAAACAGTACTGCATGTCATGTCACATGTAGACATGATTACATGTTTAAAGTATAATTACTGTTGTATAGTAGCTCTGACATATTATTGAATTAAACATGTGGGAATTCTAATCTAATATTAATCATAAAGCCAAGACAACACAACTCAGTGTGTGTGTACTTTACATGTTTTATTCCGTGCGCGCTGATCTGAACTGTAAACATTATCGCCAGCAGTAAAATGACTCCGCCCACGATCTGCAACAAAGAAGGAAAGTTAGGGGCACACAAATATCTGTCGCTCTGAGCCGTCTAAAGAGCAACAGAACATTTGGACTTTCTGCTTCCCCACGTTTCAGCGTCGTCTTTTGGTAAAGAACTGTGGTAAAGAAACCTGAACGCAACACCAGCCTACGTGTGTTAGCCTATAACATAAAAGCAGCGTGTTTGAAGAATGACAAGTTATAGATAGACAAGTAAGTAGCCTAAATATTAAACAACTAAATTGGCCACTACCTCTGACACATTAATCAAAGATGATTTTGATAGTGGACACACAAACGGATTATGTCTGTAACCAACAAGTAGCCCTGTTTTTGTACGTTGGGACCGTTTTGGGGTTAAAACGCGACCCACTTATTTTAAATTGTGCTTTGGTCTAAATCCATAAAAATAACAAGTATAAAATCAGAATAACTTACCGCGAAAATGGCGTTAAAGAAAGCGAACAGAACTTTGATGCACGCGTTGATTCGAGCCATCTTGTCTTATTTCGCCGAAACAAAACGAATGGAGACTTTCCTGAACCTTTGGCTGGAAATGGACAAATGAGAATTTGGGTGCGTTGGTTATGACTACGGGTTTAGGATGTGAGGGTGACCACGCAGGAAGCAGGCGTACCCCGCGCACCGGACGATGTCAGTCCAATGAAACATCTCGGAGGTACGGCCTCGCTCTCCGGTTTTCCTGTAAATCCCGTCATGAAAAAACGTATATGGTGGTTTTCCGGTGTGCATCTTCCGGGAAGAAAAGTATTTCGCAAGAACTCCTCTAAAAAGTAACTCCTCTAAAAAGATTTACTGTGTTCCCAGAAGGCAAGAATTATATATATATATATATATATATAAAAAATATATAAGAAATATAGCCTAAAGCAAAAGTAAAACTTATACAATAAACCTATGCAGTAATATAAAGACAAATAGAATCAAATAACGGGTAACAGAATAAGAATGTTGTGAGTGACATGAGATAAAGTAGGCCTATACATTGTGTATAATGGGTAGTCCTGTCAGCTGGCTTGACTGGCCCTGAACCTGCTGGTTCTTGTCCAAAAGCTGCTGTAGGCTACCAGATGGTAGCAGGGTGATCCGGTCCGTTAAACATCACCATTATACTCCCAGTCTACAGTAAAACAGAATCATAGATTTCACTAGTAGTCTATATTTACTAGTCTATATTTTGTAATCTATTTTTACTGTTGGACACATCAGAGCCTGAACCAACTTCGGTTAAATAGGCAGGTCAGACAGACAGACTGACAATCTGCTATATGTAATGGATGGAGATGAAGCTAGCTCAAGCTGCTATATGAAATGTATGGAGATGAAGCTAGCTCAAACTGCTATATGTAATGGATGGAGATGAAGCTAGCTCAATATGCTATATGTAATGGATGGAGATTAAGCTAGCTCAAGCCGCTATATGAAATGGATGGAGATTAAGCTAGCTCAAGCTGCTATATGAAATGGATGGAGATGAAGCTAGCTCAAACTGCTATATGTAATGGATGGAGATGAAGCAATCACATCTGTTGAAGAACGATAGTGCGATAGAACCCACAGTAGATGGAAGCAGTTCTCTGCTCTAAACCCATTATTTTATCTTTTGTCTGACTCATTTAAAAAATGTATAAATACATTGAGAAATATGAGTGTTAATTATGACTGCACACTACGTATTACACAAGTCAAGGTGTTGAAAGACCTTAGTGACGCAACAGCGGAAGCAATAAAGCGGAACTGTAATAAAGGGTTTGCTTCTTCTGTCACTCAACACTTGACTTTATTGACGTAGATGGGCTTTTCATACTGGCACCAGCATGTAGAGTCATTCATAAAGAATATATAGACAAGCACTTGGTGAGTCCCAACAGTTTGTTGTTTTACTGAATCTGTAGCTGAATCTGTAGCATCCAGGGCAGCAATGAAAGGTAATGAGGTGCTGGGTCCTAGTGCCCAATTCTCTGCAGACACAAGACAATCAACTATATTCTGTATTATATACTGTATAGATGTGGTAAAGGAAGTACGAGTCAAATAGCAGTACAAAAAATAGTAGAATGAGATTGATAATAGAGTGTGATCAATAACAACTGACTCCTGTACCTCATAACACTCCCACTAAATGAAATTCTTCAAGACAGTCCCTTATCTTCCATCTCTATTTCCTATGAAATATGAAAAAAAATCCTCTTTCCTTCTTGGATCACCTCTTAGAACATGTAGCACTTCATTATGCTTAGCAATTACTCTGAGGATTGTGTGATATGTTATGTACTTCATGTTGTAAAATGTATAGCTAAGTTAGCCCTGATGACATGCTGCTGTTATTATTCTATAAATTAACAGAATGTTGTCATCCCACCATGACTGGTGCATGACCTGTTTAGCTGTTGACTAATGGACTAATGGTAATGGACTCAGATAAAGGCCTCTGCTAAATGCTGTATATGTACATGTAAATGTAAATAAAGGAACAAGTCCCGGTATGAAGGAGAGAAGCATCTGACCACAGGCAGTGAGCAGCTACAGACATAAGACCCGTAAGACTCTCCTTCCAGGAAGTGTTTTCGAGGGTTTCAGAGTGGGAGGTGGGCCTCCGCAGGGGGGCTGCGAACAGTTCCAGGGGAGGCTCAGTGAATGGAAGTGAACAGTTATTACATCAGTTATCAGAAGGAGACCACGTAGAATAGCCTAAATGTGTGTGTGATTTGGTGAAAGAGATAGCTCAGAGATTCAGTGGTTTTGGGGGATTTTACTGTTCCTCCCACTTTGCCAGAGTCCGAATCTAATAGCTGCCTTTGGACAGACCTTTATGTAGTCTGAAATAATGCCTAGCAGCAATATTAGGCTATCTTGGCTCTGTTGAGTGTCTATGGGATCACATAACTAAGCAAGTAAACTAAGAGGGGAGGGGGCACAGTCTCAGGCTAAACCCTTGCTTTAGCGGGGGTACAAGCCAGGTGGTTTCAGGGTGGGGGGCACACATAGGGAATAGCCCTTTGGTGCTTTTTAGCAATACAACACACACACAGCGCACCCTACAGGTGTGTATAAAAAAAGGCATAAAATAAATCTGAATTATTCTTTTATAATATAGAACAGTGATAACTTTAAACCATTTATTATATTATTTGACTTCGCATATAAAGCATATTATTAACAAGGTCTTTGCCACTCTAAATTTGTGAATGAAAAATGTTCACAACGTGTATAAGGTCACATCTATTATGTTCAAAACTGGCAATGCCAATGATGTGTTCACATTCAAGTAACACGTGAGGATTTATCCTGAATAAAATTATCTGCCATCCTCCCAGATGAATTTGAATGTAAACACTGACAAAGGTTACATTTATCATCCACTTCCATACAACTAGCGAAGGACTTATTGGTCACATAAACGGGATGTAGAATCTTTAGTGTAGCCTTTAAAGTAGCCAACTGCCGAACTCCTTGAATGTTATAGGAGACACTTTATCCAATATAAATTGCTCATAGTTCAGCAGTGAACCATCAGCATCAAAGAGGTCACTCAAGAAAACAATATCTTTATCTACCCAAATGTTGCATCTAACACCTTCCTTCTTAATTACAACGAATGAGGGGAAACTAATTTTTCAGAAAATGTACCATATAGCGTTGTGCAAACTGACACACTGTTTAATCCATTTGATTTTAAACGTATAGTTTAAATCAAAAGAGTTTAAAAGTTCCAGGCCACCTGCTTTAGGGCCAGAAAGGATGTCGTTTTTAAATTAATGACATTTGTTTTTCCAAGTTAAGTTTGAGAGAATTCTGTCAATTTCTTTAGACGTGGAATCATGAACAAATAGGCTAGAGAAAGCGCTGGATATACAAGTCGAGAAATGCCGTCAGCTTTTGTCTACAATATTCTCGCAAATGTTGACAAATCTCTCTGAAGCCGCAATGTAAAAAAAAACTAATGTAATTTTACTCAGTCTAGGTAAACATTTCTGTTGTTCTATCACGACATAGTCTCGTTGGCTCATCTGGGCGTGATGTCATCACGCCAAACAGACACACGCTCGGCGGGCACGGCGTTGCGTGAACGCCCGTGTACGGACAGGTCGCTTTGCCACCTATAAGCGGGTGCACCGAGAGAGAGAGAGAGAGAGAGAGAGAGAGAGAGAGAGAGAGAGAGAGAGAGAGAGAGAGAGAGAGAGAGAGAG
>JAOEHI010026570.1:0-25811 GCA_025447815.1 Percopsis transmontana
CACACACACACACACACACACACACACACACACACACACACACACACACACACACACACACACACAAACACACACAATACCTGCATCTTCTACATTTACCTTTACATTTACAGCCTTTGGCAGGCACTTTTATCCAAAGCGACTTACAATCTCCTCTCTCTCCTCTCCCTTCCTGTCTCTGTATGGCTGAGCTACTGTTACGCCACTGACTGACCTCCCTTGGGAGCACGATACCCTTTACGTGAAAGCAGGCTGTGTTTTCTTCATAACAGTGATAAATGGCCGTCCTAGAAGGGGGCTCATATCTCTCCTAACCTTCCTAATGTCCTAATGTCCCCAGACGCCAACATCAATCGTGATTTGGTGTTTGTTCGTCGGGACGACCCAGGCCTTTGATGACGGTAGTGATTTCATAGCATCTCCTCCTGTGTTATTGTACACTATAAAATGATCTCTCCGTGGCTCCCTGCCCACTGCTTGGATCTTGATGCATGACTCATGACTCATGACACAAGGCCAAGCAGCGTAATCCGTGACATCATGGGTTAAAAGCTCATACTCGGGGCTGAACCCCCCCTCCTCCTCACTCCCATTTATCCTCTCTCCTGCCAATTCCCCTGCATATAATGAGGCAGAAATGCAATGAATTGGCCTTGGGAATCAGAGAAAGAATGAAACAAAGGAAGAAAGGAAGAAAGAAAGAATGACCGAATTGTCCTTGGGAACGAAAGAAAGAGAGAAATGATTGCTGAGTGCAAAAGCAGTGCGACGCTCCGCTGTCCCTACAGTTTTGATTATCTTTGTGAAGAGCCGCTGTTTACCGCCTCTCGACATGATAGTCAAGCCCCCACAGGTCTGCGAGAACCAGCACATGTGGCATGTGAGCCATAAATTACTCAAATTACTCATACAATCAAGTGGACGTCATTATACTGAGCGGAGAGAGGCGGGAAGGCGTTTAAGGGGACCACGTGAGATGCTGTGAAGGTGACCTAGAGAGTATAATGGTGGGGCAGATTAGATTAGAAATAGCCTGAGGAAAATGACTAGCCGCGTGTATGGTAGACGACCACTCTGACTGTCTGGGCAAGGGTAAGAGGCTTCCCGTAACCGCGTACACTTCATCGGACAGATAAGACCAGGCAGGCACCCTGCTGGGGCAGAATAACAAATGGAAGATACCCTGGATTGATTTAGCCGAGAGTACTCAGGAAAAACAATATGGTACCAGCTTCAATTTATGAAGAACGGCTGAGCTATCGACCGGTGCAGAGGAACCTCTTGTTGTGTCTGTTTCTAAGCCTTGGCCTGACTCTTCTCGTTCTGTTTCTAAGGCATTGTTACACCCACAGCTTTCACAATAGATACAAGGGACATTTCCCTGCCTGGCTTTATCATGACTGCACACTGACACTTGACAAGATTGACAAGAATATAACTAACAGCAGGCAAACAGGTAAACACTTTTTTTTGTGAACACTAAACATCCAAGCCATCTTATGATTACTGATATGAACAATCCTTGGACTAAGCTAGGAGACTCAGTGTCTCCTCGCTAAAAAGTGTGGTTTAATAAATGCTGTTCATATTTCATGAGCCGATTTATCCGTTGGGATTCTGTCTACTCTCTGCCATGGCTTAACGTCAAGGGAACACATGGAAAAGGGAGGTAGACAGTCTGCCAGCCTGCAAGTGTGAATTATTTACAATGTCTAAACTGTGCTGAGCGCAGCAAAGCTACAGACACGCTGCCTGCTACAACATGGTGGAGGTCTGTGTGCAGTGTTTTGTGTGTGTGTGTATGTGCATGCATTCTTGAGAAACATAGGTAAGCCTATGTGTTTGTGTCAGAGGGAGAGAGAAAGAGAAAGTAGCAAGGCAAGACGTTAAATTAAAAGCTTCCTTTAAAACGACATGACGGCTTTTAACACTTTGTTTACATGTCAGTCCAATGTTCCGATGTTAGCACAATTGACACGGGCCACTGCGCGAGCTAACCATGTAATACCTCTTCTCCGCCAGCAGGGGCCCTCGCGGATGGTGTACGAGAGCTCTGTGAACTCCACGTCTACAGCAGAGCGACGGGGAAGGTGGGAGAACCGCTGTGCCTCGGTGATGTGATTCTCTACTTTCTTCAGGTGGGTGAGCAGAGGCGCCTCCTGCGGTGCACCGCCGGGGAGTTTGGTTTCCTCCATGGGGATGCTAACCGACCCCGGATCCAACGTCTTCTCTGCCATGTCAAATTGCTAGAAAGGAAAGAGACACTTGTGATAGTGGAGGTGAACAGACCCAATGTGTACTCTAGGGCTGTCTCACCGTCCCATGATTCCTTCCCTGTTACTATCCCTCCCACAGTCTGCTCATTTTCATTCCAGAATAGGATATGTAGCTACTATCTAAAACTGGTATTTCTGATAAAACATTAAAATAGCTTTCATTTCTTCATATTTTTCATATGCTGTCCCCACTGACCCCTGGAGCAACAATTACTGGTGTTTGATAGTCGGTTATGGGTGGTATTCCCTGGTGACGTACCTCTATCGTTCTAGAAGTACAAAGAAGAACTCACACATCATTCAAAGCTGCAATAAAATGGGCGAACAGCAATATAGTGCACTATATAGCAAATAGGGAACAGCTAATGTCTTCATGGTTGAAAGGGGTCCACTTTAGGTGAATGGACCCCTTTCAACCATTGAGACCTTAGCTGTTTCTTATGTTCCCTATGCTGTGTTTGAAAATTATAGAAATTAATTGTTGTCAATCATTTTGATTGACACCTAAAATGGCACCACCGTTACCACAAAGGGTTTTCAATCCATGGTTGTTTGCTTGAGAAATCGGGATGGTCTCATGCGGCACCTAAGTTACATCCACCAACAAATGTACACATTTCGAGAAAAACGCAGTGGTTAAACACTGATATTACATTTATCAATGCTGTAAATAAATAAATGATTATAGGAACACAACCCTTTTATTAATTAATGTAATTTTGGAAATGCCATAAGCATTCAATTCATACCAACATTGTCTGAGAAAATATTTGGGATGAACAGGCAGTAGCTGTGGTAACGGCCGCCCCTCCATTTATCCAAAATAAAACCTGAATGATCTAATAGTATGATGTTTTACATTTACAGCATTTAGCAGACGCTTTTATCCAAAGCGCCTTACAATTAGTACATTTGTCAACAGTTGAACTGGTGAACCAGTTCAACTGTGAACCAGTAATATGAAACTAAATCACAATATCCCTTCTGAGCTGTAACATCCCTGAAGCCAGAGCAGATTCTTGTGGAGGGGCTGATGTGATGGTGATTGCAGACAACCTCTTAATGCTAGGTGCAGTGCATGATCTGATTACAGATCAAGCTATGGGCCGGTCGTATAAGAGGAACGAGCGTGTGAGGAGTAGGGATCTGGTTTCAGCTATGCAGCACAGTTATACTGCTGATTCACATACATTTCACTCTAAACATTATAGACAGTCTGACTTTTAAATTACATTTAATATCGGCTTGGTGAGCAATTTGGTCTTTTACAATTAGTATACTTTAATGCCCAAATGTTGTAATGTCTTGGTTTGATTTAGTAAACATTGATCCCCCTCACTTTGTTGTAGACATCAGGATTAATGTAAAATAAGCATTATTTTAACATCACGGTGGTGATATTCATTTGTGAAATATGAAGGCTGTACTGTTAATGCATTTGTAATTTTAATTGAATGGTAACCGTGGGGGTATGGGCGTGGGTGTGGCTTAGCTCTGTATGTAAGGGGGGGGGGGGGGGGGATGTTGGGAGGCGTGGTTCACAGGACTCCCGGGATTGGAAGCAGGTGTTGATCACCTGTCTCTCTTTATGAGCAGAGCAGGAGAGCAGAACGAGGGTTAGACAACACAGCCTCCGTGACCAGGGCTGGAAGCCAAGAGCCTGTTTCTTGTACTGACATTTGAAATAAAGTGTAACACAGACTTAGTGTGACGTAACACAGACTAAGTCTTAGTCAGACTTAGTCTGCTTTTTTGTTAAATCGATGGTGTGTGCATTTGGCATGCTCCAGAAAAACGTAAAGCACAAAAGAACACCTTGAATGTGTTTTAAATATCAGGTATTCTGTTCCAAAAAGAGAATCCTGACTTAACATAAGAAAAGCATGCAATATAGATTTTGATTTGATGATGGAAACAGACGAAAGAGTTCTTTGGAGGGAAAACAGACATTAGAGTCATTCATGCCTGTCCCTGTGTGCTGTGGGAGCAGAATAGGTTGAGGTTTGCTAGTGACGTAGCCTTGTTTACGTATCATCACTCAGCAAACCATGTACGCCATAGTGCTTTGAATATTAAATTAGAAGGTATAGTCTCTCTATAAATATACTACAGTATATGGCTCTGAAATGGGCATGAAGGTTGTCAATGTATACAGGCAGTGAATTGAATTCAAACCTCGAACAGAATTCAATGCACTAACCCACAACATATCCTGTTACTGTATGTCAGTACATGCAATAGCCTGAATTCACAGGTCAGCAGTCTTGAAGTATATTCCACAGTCCTGCATGCACTTGCTGCGAGACACAACCTATGTGTAACACAATATCTCTCACGTGAATGAAAAAAGAGAAAAGAACATTGACTGTGGCCTTTATTGATCAGCCTACCAATAGTGAATGTCCATTACCAGCCTGTAGGCCTATACAGAAATGCATGTACAACACCAGACTTAAACAAAGGTCTGTTCCCTGCTCCAGTAGACATATGGTGAAATGTGCAGTAAAATATATTAGCAATCATTTACATCTTTAAGTTATGTGTGTACAGTCAAGTCGGCTAATAATGTGTTGTGTTCAGTGAGGCATTAAAATTGAGTGACAGCTTTGTTCTAGTAGCCTATAGGTGCTGGACATACTGTATACTCTTCAAAAGCACCTGTTAGTGCATCCCATTGCTGGTCAAATGATGAACCCTAATTAGTCTCATTTCAGGTTTTGAAACTGACATCACAGAGCAATCAAAATATTCAACATTTACTACATTATACCGCAAGGAGATGAGTCAACCGATAGGGTTCCTACAGGACTAACTACATAGCTAACTGCAGAATCCAATGCTCTCTCCATCACATGCACAGGCCCGTGCGCACACACGCACGCACGCACACAACATATTGGCGTGTTTTTCACAGCGAGTAGGCTAAAATGGAACATTGTGTTACGTACTTATTCGCGTGTGTTGAAATGACCAGGAGATGAAGACTCTGTCTCTGTTTCCCGGGCAGGAACAACAAGGTTGATCCCTGTAGATAAAAACAGCTCAATCCATCCACATTAGAATGTCCTCAAAGACTTCGGTGATTGTCACTGTGCGCCACAGTCTATGAAAATCTGAATCGTTTCTGAGGCGATGGAACAAACCGTTTTCTCCCCAGTAGGTCTCGGGGTGCGGTGCATCATCCCGCATCCAATACAGCAACTCTTGAAATTAAAATCACGTCCGGCGTAAGGACCGCATCTCTCGAGAATCATAAAGGGAACAGGACGCCCGTCATATTTAGCCTATTTAATACTTGTCTACAGCATTCCTTCCTAAACACGTATTGAGCTACTCATACATATTACCCGTAGTGTTGATGGATACCTCTGGTCCGTGCCACGAAAGAAACCTCCTTGCTGCAGCAGCATCAGCTCAACACCAAGCACCGGCCAGTACATTTGTGGCATGCACACCGTTTGGGATGTAGGGCGTTGCTGGCAGGCTTTTTGCGCGGAGAAATTCCGCACTCCCAAGGTTTGATTTCTATTTTTTTAAACTGCTATTGGGTCCCACACGCCACTTTGCCTATGTTCGAGTCCGTCCAGTTTTGAATGAATGATATGTCTCTGATTAAAATCCGAAACAACTAAATAATCAGTTTGATTCTAACAAAATAAATAATCATAGCCTATTATGTTAAGTCCTTTAATGAGTAGCTGTCGGTCCATTTTGGTGATAGAAGAACTTTTGAGTGTCAATATAAATATCGGGGCGCTCTAAGTGAATTGAACAACACGCGGTCTCTTTAAAGACTGCACCTGCGCAGCTGCATGCTGCTGATGCTGCAGTGCCCGGGTTATTTTCGGTAAAACAATCGGGGTTACTTGCGTTCAAACAGGCCCCCCATGCCTTACATCACCCTTGAGAGGAAATAAAAACGATTGGGTGAAACACTTTAGGTCTAGCTCTTAATCAAATTAACTTTAAGATAATTTTAGAAGCTATGCAGACATACAGTTAAGATGCATTTTAGAACTGTTGCTGAAGGCCTATATCTGACCCTCAGACAGGTTATCAGCATCACATCAGACATGTAGGCCTATAACCTCTAGACTTGTTCCAACGCAATCCTAGTCAATAGGCTACATGCCAGTGATAGGCTACATGTTGTAATTTCAGTTAGGTCATAATGTGATTGTGGTTTCTGTTTGCATGTAATATAATTAATAGGAAGCATTTGCCTTTTAGATTAGCCCTACAGTAAGTACCTCCTTCACACCAAAGTCAAACATAAATTAAGATAAGAGAGACCATTTTTATAACTATGCCGATATCTTTCAAATTCTTATAAAACCTACTGAAATGTTTGCCTTGAGTAACTAATGACCCAAGTTGCTCAACGACTGAATGTAAGAACAGACCTTTTCAGTTATGCAACATGAGAAAACATAACAATGAACAGTATTGACTCAAAAAAGCATGAGGCGGTACCTGCAGCCTTTTCAGGTTGCACAGGCAGTCCAGCTCCTCCAGGATGGCACATCAGGAGCACTGCTAGAGCCCTACAAATTGACCTCCAGCAGGAACCCAGGGCCAACTGCATAATTTTCACAATGTTCCTCCTCGCTCAAAGGAGCAGATACCGGTCCTGCTGCTGGATTGATGCCCTTCTAAGGCCCTGTCCAGCTCTCCTTGTGTAACGGGCCGTCTCCTGGTGTCTCCTCCATGCTCTTGAGACTGTACTGGAAGACACAGCAAGCCGGCACGTATGGATGTGCCATCCTGGAGGAGCTGGACTACCCGTGCAACCTGAATGCTACCAGTAGTGACAAAGACCAAAACGCAAAACTAGAGAAGAATCAGTCAGGAAGGATAAGGAGAGAGCAAGTGTCTGTGGCCACCACCTGCAAAACCATTCCCTTTTTGGGGGTTGTCTTGCTGTTGCCTCTCCAGTGCACCTGTGGTCACTTTCATTTGTACCAAAACAGGTGACATTAATGCACAATCGCTTATGTTTCCTAACTGGACAGATTGATATCCCTGAAGTTTAATTGACTTGGTGTTGTACTGTGATGATTACGTGTTACCTATTTATTTTTTAGCAGTGTAGTTCCACCTCTATTAATACATTACATATTAACAGGATCTGAATGTTAATTTGTGACACAGGAGCAAACATTGCTTTCTTATTCTATCGCACAAACAATCTGATTATCGGAGCTTGACAAAGACTTCGAAGACGTTTTGATAAGGAACCATGGCAATGTGGGACTGAACCAAATGAGGGTGAGGTGACGTATAAGTAGCCTAACCATGCGAGTGCATTACAGGTAGGGCATTTGAACTACAACATTCAGGATGGCTCAGGCATTCACAGCTCTGTTTTCTGTGGGCCTTCTGCTACTGCTGACACACAGGACTCTCATGCATGCAGGTAATCATACGTTTACCCAGGTAGAAGACTTAAGCTATGTCACATACCCATATGAACGTGTTATAATCTACCTGCTCTTAAATAGCAGGTATGTGGTTCTGTTTATGTAGGAGCATATATTTTTAAGCATCAATTCAGATGAATGACATGAATGTGTAGTTCCTGCAGGGGCTGTCGAGACCATTCCTATCAGACTGTCAGTGAATTGGGACCTGGTTAACAAGCCTCTTCAGTCATATTCGACCTCCATAGTGAAAGAAGGGGTTTTGCTGGGGGCTCTGAATAGACTGAGTGAAACAGACCAAGACTTCAAGTAAGACCAGACCCCCCTCCCTTCAGTAGGCGGGGGCGTAACAACCTATGATAACCCACATCATTTGTAAAATGAAACCCTCTCATATGGTCTTCACTTCTTTAGGTTCACAATGACCGTGGACCCAAACTTTGGCCTGTTTCTGGAGAGTGTGAACGGAGTAGCCGGGTCCAAGACTGAGCAAACCTACTGGGAGATTCTGTCAGGGGAAAACAACAGGCTGGACGTGGGTGAGCAAACTCAATTACCTGGAGCACTATGTGTTTGTGCCTGCTTTAACACAGGAGCTGTGGCATTTTACATACGCACAGAGAGGTCCCTAAGCTTTTGGGTGGAATTACTGATTCAGAATTTTAATGTACGATTGTGTTTACCGTTACTTGAAAGACTCTGGAGTGCAAGTTACCATATGCAATTCCTACTATAGGCTAGGTCTTCACTTTGGGCTTGCAATAATTCAATATTATTGTTGCAGACTGAACCAATCTCCTTTTTTCACAGGAATTGGCTGCTACACACCAAAAGCCAATGAACACATTGTTCTTAGACTAAGCAAATGGACCGACAATGAATAAACCGTTTGTTTCACAGTTTGGAGTTTGTTTTCATTAAGCATGTATGGCAGTCCATATAATATTAAAAATCCTTCTAGTGTTACGCTGCATTTTGCGGCAACATATGCACAACTGAACAGCACCATCTAGTGGTTCACAGGGGCTTTATCACAAAGAAAAAACTAAAAGCAATCATCTAGAGGTAATATTTGTTAAAAAATGTTTAAGATTTATTTAACAGTCATATATTAAATAAAAGGAAAACAAAAGAAAACTCACATCTTAGCAAGCATCTTTTTTAGGGTATGTATCACACACCATTTATACAGGACATTCTATCACGTTGGTGTATGCTATTTCTAAGTGTTTCACAAGTAGAATATACACAATTATCAACAGAAAACCATATACAACTTGACTATCTCGCTGGTGTTTTGCTTGATAACACTGAGCCATTTCCAAGCTCCCTGACAGAAGACATCCCACCTTGGGTGGGTAATGAGATTAAGGTCTCAGATCATTCTGGGAAAGGTTAAGGAATGGTCACTAAGCTATGTTGACTCAGTTCAACACTCAAGTACTGTACACAAACACATACATCCAGCCTGCTCTCATTTGCACTTTTCTTTAGCTGATATCAAATATCCTTTTTGACAAGAATCATAGCTTTGATTTTCCATTTTAACCCATACTTACCCTATCTATGCCACAGGATAAACAGGACATTCCAATATTTCTATTGCATATATTTCGATATGATTATTCACTCTGGGCTTATTGTGCCTCGGCCAGACTTACCATCCAACTAGTAAGTCCTTGTGCTGCTATGTCGACCGAAATTTCCCCCACACGGGGATTAATCAAGTTATATAAGTTATCTTATCTTAGTTCATCCAGAAAGACTAAAATAATAGTCACTCACTCTTCAGAGTGAGTTGTAAACTCAAAACCACCAATGTTTTTCCAGTGACCCAGCAGACCAAGCAGTGGTTAAAAATGCCATCTCTGTTCCGTTCTCTCTCTTCACTATGTTCTTTTAGATGAAGATGCTAAAAATAAAAAAATGAAGCAAACAAATTGTTAGTGTGTTTTGTGCATGAAATACCCAAATTGTCCCATATGGTTTTGTGCAACTTTCATTTCTTTTAATGTAATGACTACCCACACCTGAATGACGCCTCCAGTGAGTCCAACCAGGTGGGAACTCTCACTCACCACAAGATATGGAGCAGTCACACATGCAGGGAACACATTTCATTAATAATCTCTTCCAGCCCGTCTCCTTCTTCCTACAGTTGTCGATATGGGTGCAGCCTAGCTTGGGCGGGCCAAAGTAGCTTTTATTGGTGCAGGTGGACGAGCAGATCCCATTCAGGTCCCTTTCATTAACCTCAATGCGCCCCCGCTGGCACATTCCTAGTCCAGAGGCAGACAGGGATGTGTGACAAATGAGCAGGGAACAAAGTACATAGGGTAGGGCCTTAAGGTACAGCACCTGCCCAATTAACTACTTGTGGACATAACAAAGCCAACCATCGTTTACTCACGGAGGCAGGTGGGTTTCGGGGTCCAAACTCCGTTGGCCTGGCAGGTTCTGGTAGGTTCTCCCACCAGCATAAAGCCATCACGGCAGGTGTACCTCACCACAGAGCCCACCCACCAGTCATTACCATACACCACGCCATTATAATCCACATCTGGTTTTCCGCAGTTCACTGCCATACACAAAGGTAATTAATCCTCAAGAAAAAGCAGCCAGGTGAATCTAACCTTTTCCTGATAGAGTTTTGTTACGTTTCAAGTATTTTACCTGATGCAAAGTCGGTCTACCCAGTATTAGGTCACAGTGGAGTCTTACCTCTGCAGAGGGATTTGTATCCGATCCAGCAGCAGCCCGAGTCCCCACAGCGATCTGTCTTTAGCTCCTGGTGTCTTCCCTTACACCCTCCTAAACAGAGAGGTGCTGTCCCAGACCAATACGTGTCATCCAGGAACTCCGGCAGGGAAATCCATTCCGTCTCACCTAGGACACGTTTATTATGTTATCTTATCTGAATACCAAAACACGGACACAACACAGGACAGTAAAATTCAAAGTTTACGTGTTGTCTTAAGGGACCTGAAAGGGCTGGACTAATTCTGAAATCTGTATGACATTTAGCCAAATAATCTGTGCAAAACAAGTCAGATTTGGCCCCAAGCACCACCAACTGAAACAACTAGACTAAAGAATGAAAACATCCGGAATAGTGAGAGATCTTAACACTACCTGCATCTCCTATTGATTCCAGGACCTGAGAGAACGCTTCATGAAAGGTCCCCGATAACAACAACAGCAGTGACAACTGCAGCAGTCCATTCGATCCCATGGCGGTCACCCTCGGTTACAATCAGTGCTCTGTTAAAAACGGCAGTTGCATATATTCCAGTGATAACGACTTGGTGAAGCTACGACACATTAAGGCCCCAGAAGTCATGACAGGTGTTATTCAGTTATTCAGCATGAGTTTGCCCTGTTGTAGACACAAACAGAGCAAGGCTACAGCGTGAAGTGCTGCTGACACTAAGCTCCGTATACTGGCTAATCCTTTAAACACAACTAATGCCATCAAAGAAATGAACTGATGTGACAAGCACCATTGGCAATTGGTTCATCACGTTTTCACTTTTGTGACATACGCAATAGTTTATGATTGAGTTGTTAAATATCAGTATTGATATTGAGCCTACCATCACTTATACTGTATCTGCAGGCTACCATTTGAATGTAAAGAATTGATTTACCCCCAAATTCAATATGCGATTAATATTCTGTCTTCTTAGCACAAATACATTGTCTTAATTGCAGACAGGATGGATAAGTCTTAGTAAGTAGATTAGTCGTGTGCTTAAAATACATCACTTTTGTTGTCAAAGATCTACTGGCTAACAAATAGAGTCCTAGCTAACTTGATCCTTCCATGTGGCTGCGTCATGGTGGGTTATCTCAGAACACTTGATATTCATTTGTTGCCCGTTCATACCCAGTGAAGTGTTACTGCCTCGACTGATCTTTATGGTTAAAACTAGGGCCACAAACTGACAACGCACGCATCTCCTGCTGAATGCTCGTACTTTTTAGTCCTCCCCATAAAGAGCACTCGGGCTAGCCCTCTCAACAGTGAGCAGCTACATGCAGGATCACATGGGTTCAATGCATTTGAACGTACCGTTAACTGTGAAATGGATTTGAGAAGGCAAGCAGGCCAAATAAACATTCTGAATAACAACCTAAAGCAGTGTTTCAACAGTAAGAATCTCAAGTCTAAAATACTGATTTAGCAAAGGTTTTATGAGACAAGATATTTATTTAGTAAAAGTTGGTTCCATAAATTTCAGTGATAAGTGGAACCCCCCAAACAAACAGTATGTATGTAAACAAGTTCCTCAGGAAAACTCCATTTAGTCACAAGAGCAAATGGGGCATGGGGTCCATCTTATACTCACCACCTTAGAGGCACTCTGGCTGAACCTCAAAGCTTATAATCCATTATGGGACCTCCTGAAGTCAGCAGTAAACTAATAGACTTATGACACATTTCTGAGTTCCCAGGTTTGCCAGAGAGACAACAGCAGACAATGATATGAACAGGTCATAAACTTGTGAAATCCACAACCTCCTCAAAACAGAGTGCAACGCGACTGTACAATGCATGTTAGCAACACAATAAGTGTGGTAACTGAATGAAAAGTATGGATGGTTGAATTGTAAAGGCTCTGTAATAAAGAAAATAAATAAAACAAAATGATGATCACCTAATATAGGTTTATAATCCAGGTAAGACACCATTGCATTGGTTGTTTAATGCTTTCATTTAAAAACACAGGCAGTGAAAGCTAAACCATCTCTGTAGTTTCAGTTTACACTGAGAAAAAAAAAAGGCATCCGCATATTCTCTGGGAGGGGAAGTGCAAGAGCTGCTGAGTAGCAGTACTGGCAGCCAGCAGGGGATAGGCTGTCATGTCCTGCGTGTGTGAGAGTCGGGGGCTGCTGTCACACCACCTGCATCCCCAGATGCTTAGCAGTGTCCTGGAGCTGGAGCATGACAGCGTCCTCCCCTGCCTGGGACAGGCCCCCAGTCAGCACGTACAACATCCCGCCTTCCTGAGTTGCATTTACAATGTCAATAGGCTGCTCCTCAGTCCTCTCCTCCTCCTCCTCCTCCTCCTCCTCCTCCTCTTCCTCCAAGAGCACCCCTCGTAGCTCCACCTGCATGTCCTCGGGGGCTGCTACGTCAGTGTCCTGCCCGAGCCCCAGGCCCTCTGTGTGGGGAGAGTCCTCGTCCTCCTCACCTTGCCTTTCCCTCATCAGCTGCTCCGTCAGCTCCACGCTCTCATAGCGAATCAGCTGCAGCCGCATGAAGCCGTCCTCGTGCTCCTTGTACCTGAGGGACAGGGAGCAGAGTGAAGGAGATTCAGCAGCGCTACGACCAGGCATTCGCCCCGTGTACAAGTTCTCGTATTAATGCGAGGCCTACCTGAATCTAGGGTGTCCAGAGGGCCATTTGAACTGGTGCTTCTTGCGCAGGTGGATCGTGAGGTTGTTGCCCCGAGTGAAGCACTGCTCACACACGTGGCACTTGTAGCGGGGCATGAAGTCCCCCTTCATTAGAACAACGACAAACAACATGGCCTCGGGTTGATGAATGGCATTAGACTGCGTTCGATATGAAGCATTTCAATTACAATTCTGCTAATCATTTTTTAGCAGATGCTTTAATCAAAAACAAATGACAAGTATTAAGTTGCAGGTAGGGTTGCTCAAGGATGTTTACAGGTAGGTCAGGGGATCCCAAGACATTTTGGGTGGGAGCAGACCACCCTAACCGCTAGACTATCCTGCCCCCACTAAGTTTAAGCCTCTTCTCCACACCTCGTGTTCTCTTTTGTGGTGAATCTTCATGGTGCGGAGAGTGCGAGCGCTGAAGTCACAGCCGGGCACGTCGCAGCGGTATGCTGGCTCACTGCTGTGGGTTTCCAGGTGCTTGCGCAGGTCGATCAGGTTCTTACAGCTACAAAGCAAAGAGGATGAAGCCGGGGAAGTGTGCGACAACGCATTTTACCCGTGCAACGCTTCAGAAGACTTCGTACCTGTACTCGCAGTATTCACAGCTGTAAGGCTTCTCGTTGCTGTGGCGAAACTTGATGTGGTTGCGCAGCGAGGAGGGCGACGGGCAGGTCATGTCGCACAGCGGGCATTTATAGTGGTTCACTACATGCAAGGAACCAAAACAAAGCGAGGGTTAGATCCTACCGCACCCTACAGACTCAAATCAGGCCAAGCTGCTTGCTCGAGGGACTGACCATGGGTCCTCATGTGGTCTCTCAGTAGTCTTTCTGTTGCAAAACGTTTGGAACAGTGAGAGCACTGGAACCTCTGACCTACAGCAGGGACACACAGGGACACACACACACACAGCAAGCGATGAGAACTCAACAGTTAGACCGACAACTTCCTGTTACATGAGTACAGGTGTTCTGTGGCCTAGACACTTACCTTCCATGGCACTCTGCCGTTTGATGTGGTCAAAGAACTTGGTGTTGTTAGCATACATTCCCCCGCAGCTAGGACACGCCACCACCTTCTCCTGGGTGTGGCTACGCAGGTGCTCCCGCAGTTTAGCGCGCCCTTTACAAGTTGCTTCACAATCTGGCCAATGCCAGAGAGAAAATGACGAATTATGGGAAGAACCCCTTAAACCTTTCTCATATATATATATATATATATATATAAATAAATAATTATGCTTAAGTTACTTACCTTTCCACCCACAGCGTATCAAGCATTCGCTATCACCTGTTGGTACATCAACGCACAAGCTATGCAGCTCCACATGGCGGAAGAACCACTCCGGGTTCTCATATGGTGGTTGCTGCAAGCACACGCAGCACAGAAGGTATAAATACCTCAGCTCACTTCATACAGCAGAATCTTACATCATTGTAGCAGGAGTGATATCCCGAAACTTACATCGCATTCCTCCCATAAGCAGGTGAAGTTGTCTTGGATATCGGGAATGATATTCCTGTTGTCGTAGCCGATAAAGCAGCTACCAAGGCTTGGCTGTGCATTAAGAACCTGCTGGCCCCATTGTTTCAATTTAGTATGGTAACAGTGAAACAACACATGGCGTCGCAGCTCCACAGGACCGTCCACGGAGCAGAAGCCACAGTCTCTCCAGAGGCAATTTTCCTCTAATGGGCGTCAGAGCAATCTGTTAGCTTCAAGAACACTTTGTCATCGGAGGTAGTTGCGGTACAAACAAGAATAGAATATAAGCCTTTTCCTTACCCGATGGTTCTTCGCTGTCCTCCGACATGTCCAACGCGTTTAGGTGATCCTCAACATGCTTGCAGAGGTTCTCCATCCGATTAAACGAATCCTGACAGGAGCCCCATTCACATTCAAGATCGACGTTTGTTTTTTTCTGTAGCCGTTTGTTTGGTGGCATCTCCACTGATTTGCGCTGTTTAAGATAAGTTCACGCAGCCGTAACTTTAGAGATACTCACCGCGAGGTTAAAACTCATGGTTTAAAATATTCGACCATCACACTGTTTAAAGTGTCAACTAGCCAGTCCGCTGTAGCTTTGTGCCATCAAAATCCCAAGCGGTGTAAAGAGTACCGTACCTCGACTAATTTATTATTCGAGTGATAATTTTGTAGAAACTAACAACAAAGCCTATTTTTTTTATTTTGTAAATAAGACTGAATTAAATTAATGGCTAATTTTCGTTTGATAAAAAACTGTCCTTCTAGGGCTCCCTAGCCAATCACAACTTGCGCGGGCTGTGAGTACCGCAGTAATGTGTCCCCAGGAAATGGTTGATATAAATTGTTCCGTTTGAAATAATTTATCCTATTATATGGTAACTTTTATCTCGCTCTATGAACCTTCCATTATGAGTAAACAGTTTTCTTTGGCATTCCATCAAGAAGCATAATAGTCCAGTGTCTAAAACTTCATTTCACATTTATTGATTGGACTTAACAGAGCAAAAATACACATTTCTATTCAGTCATAAGTAACTGGTTTTCTTAAAAATACAGTTGTTTCCAATAAGACAATGGAAATAAACCTAAAGGTATCTATCAAAGACCCTTACTTCTCAGGATATCCCTCAACCAGCCAAAGTTAGAGAACCAAATCTTGGTTCTTATAAAAGTCCATGTTGACTTAACTAATGCATTACCATTCAGTCTTCCATTGTTCATAGCAAGAATACACTGTTTTTCCCAAATGTCACATTTTGAGTGTACATTACCTATGTTTATTTTGCCTCAGAAAATAGGGTTTCAAGCAAATAAATCACTATGCAATCATTTTAATTTGTAGGTATAGTCCTTGATGTGAAAACTCGAGCCGCTGATGTTTCTGCTGTGGGACCAAAAAAAAAAAATCCAGTTTGATGGGGACAGTCACTCTTTAGGGCAGCGCATATTATAGATATGTATCTTCAAAAGTAAAAATGGCCTTGAAATTTCACATAGAATCTCTTCTTACAAATTATGTAGTGGCAAAAAAATGCAATGCCAACAATGTAGCTGAATTATTTAAATATGTTCATATCGTCTAGGTCAGCCATCTTGTGTGTCCACTGCAGGTATGTCTAGACGTCATAGAAGAGCCGCACAAGATGATAGCGGACTCCAAAAGCCACTGCACTTCCCGTTACCTAGGTCAAAGACACAAACGATTACTCACTCATATCCACAATGCAATTATATTGATTGCTTTGACAAGTGTTTATATTTACCTGCATTAGCAACATGATGGCTGTGAGATTTCTCTCATGAGTGGGACCAAGTAATTTTAGCACCAGATTAATTAAGGTCATGTTGTTGCATTCGATAAACTCATCATCTCCCTCCTGGCCTCTTCGTACTTCGAGTAACTTCAATAACTCTGCCACCTGTTGGTAATCAGAGGAGTTGTTCAACAGTTGACCATAGCAATTTTAGTCTATGATGTCTTGCTGGCAGCTGGCTGCTTGTTTACAAATGCAATTTAGAAAAAATAGTGCCCACCAAACCTAGGTACAAAATGTTGTGTGAAGGTTCTAATGAATGTTACTATACCTGGGTGTTTCTGAGTACACAGAGAGATTAAATAACTATCCTCAAGGCATTTTCTTGCAGTAACATACTACAGATTCTTTTGTGCTAATACTTTGGTAATTTAAACCTTAATCAGACTATTTCTGGCCTTTTCACTTGAACAATATTTGTCTGAATTGTATAGGCTACCTGATGTTTTTGCCCAACCAACAGTACACCAGCTACCACTTATTTTATATTAGCTTCCATGTAATGGATGGTAGATGCTGCTTCTTGCATTATAAGTTTAATAGTGTAGTACACAGGACATGCATAACTAAATACACCAATAAAGCAAAGCTCTAAAGCAGTAAAAACAATAACTGTCAAGTATTGCGGGGTGCTTTACCTTCAGTATGAGGTGTCCTAATTTAGAAAGGTCCTTCCTTTTGAATTTAGAGTAGCTCATTCCCAGTTTGCCTGTGTCTGGCTTTAGTCTTCAGTGGTATTAAACAAAAGAAAAACAAGAGTTTAAATAAAAAAAGCATCAAGTCAGGTTCAGGGGAAGGTATCATAATATGGTAAAGAGTATCAAGTGACCTGGGGAGCCGGTGTCTGGGACAGGGTATTACATGGAAGAGCTGGGGCAGTGAGTAGACAAAGTTGATGACCTGAGGAAGGAAGAAGAGCAGCATAGTTTTGCTGAAGTGTCCCAGGATGCCGACAACAGCGAAGGTCATCCCTGCAAAGTAGCAGAAAGTGTCGCCCACAAACACGGAGGATGGATACCTGTGTCACAATAGGACAAATAGACAAAATAACAAAATTTTTACTAATGCCTGCTTTAGAATCTCTATTTGTTTTCTCAAACATAATGAGTTTTACTTACCAGTTGTGGTAAAAAAGTGCCAATGTTGTGAAGAAAAACGGCATCATAAAGTAGAGGGAAAACACATGGTCGTCTTGGTAGTCTCCTGTACATCGAAACAAAGAGCCAGGGCAAAGAGAATGATCATCAGAATTACTATTACTATAGTATATTACTATTGTATATTTTGAGCATTATAAAAAGGTGTGACTTGTGTGTTTTAAAGCCCGCACCACCCAGCTCCAACAGGTTAAAGACGATGATGGAGGCAGAGATTAACAGAGCTTGTCCAGACTCAATGCCGTTGATGCCTGCTAGGATGTTGATGGCATTGGTGCAAAATACTGCTAGCATTCCCATGTAGACGTAGTACAGAATACCTGCAGGGAAAGGATGGAATGCCATTTAATTCATAGGAAAGAACAGGAAGGACATGTTAATACTATTTAACACATCCTCATATGTTAGACATTGTTAGCCCTGTAATAATTGCACCCCTCATATGTTCATGCATGATGGAAAACAATAGACCATTACAATTACAACACATGCGCTCAGATTCCCGACGCCATTACAGCACTATGGTGCATGCTTCTCTATTTGGTCAAAGTGTGTGTGTTGTAACCGAACGTACCCAGATCCAAGTGCAGCCCCAGCAGCACTCTGAAGGGCTTGGGCACCACAATGACTGTGTTGCCAAAGTTGGTGAAATAGACCATTAGCAGAGGCAGGGAGGCCATGGTGGGCAGCAGGAGCTTGTGTCTCCACTGCAAGTTCAGCACATCATCAGCAAAGCCCAGGAAGATCATACAGCAGATGGCCAACAGTGCCCCAATCAGCTGCACAAACTGACAGAAGCAACACGAGGAGTTCAGGTAGGTCGCATGATTGATGAGCATTACAAAGCCCTACTGTATTTACACAAGTCTACCTCATTGTGCGGGAAGCCAATGCACTGGTCCCCTACAAAACAACCGACGAAAGGCACTGGGATGAAGCAGAAGAGGATGATGAGGAACACAGTCCCACTGATGACACCCTGGGATTCTGGACTACAAGGAGACCAGAAAGAAAGTAGTCATGTACACATTTAATCCTTCCAAAGCTTAAAACATCTGCGATAATCTCTGATACAAATGGAATAAAAACAAAGCAGAAAAAAACTCACATTTTCTTTTTAGATGTTTTGTTCAGGTCTATTCCATACAACCTGGCAGAGATGAAATGATCTTTGAAAGCAGGAATAAGTTTTAGAGTTGCCATGCACCCCAGTGCAGACATAAAACAGTTGATAACAAGTGGCAGAACAGGTACTGGTGACATGTTTTCAGCCACTGTATATAGTTCAGATAGATTAACTTTCGTTCTTAAACAATGTTTTAACCTAGTTCTAAATTACACCTTTGGACGATCGATACACAAGCTTTGATAGTGTCCTCTGGTTATAAAGCTTAAATTATCATTACAACAGACTATATCCAGAATAGATGCGTAATTCCGGTATGAGAGGAAAATACTTCCATAACACCCGATAATACTCCATATTAGCTAGTGAGATATTAAAGCAGCATTATTTAAACGAGACAAATGACTAGCAGACACGGCTCCACGTCTATCTTAGGAAGGGTTTAGTGATTTGCTTCCTGTCACTAGAAAAGTCGGACACATAACAATGTAGCCCCGGACAGGACGTTTCTTCTTCGGTGGTTGGAAATTTCGCAGAGGTTAAAAATTTTTGCCATCTGTTGGTGAGATTATAATAGCTTTCTGATACAATTAGTTTGATATAAATCGATGTATATTAATCACGAATTTATAGCTTGTGTACTGGTTATGTTAGTGTTCATTGTCGATGCTTTTCTTGCGGTTTTGTCAAATTGAGTGTATTCCGTTAGATAGATCATGCTTAGTTCAGTAACATCCCACTGTAGGCCTATGTTATGTAATAAAGCAGGCTGAACTATGGCAGTAATGCTTGCAATTTGTGGGCCCTGCCATTCCTTGATGTCGTTCCATATTGAAGTAATCGGTGCTGCTGTGCAGAAATGGGCTGTTGACATTTATGTTGTGTAGCGCCATCTGTGGGCCTGTGGCGCCATTTCTCGAGACAGAAAGCGAAGGTGGACAGCATACGACCAGCCTGGATTTTCAATCTGACAATAAATAACGAAAGTGCAAACAATTTATTGGATTATTAAGAGACATGCGACAGAGGGATCAAATGCAACACTGCTAATGAAGTGTAGGCGGGTACAGCTTTGTTGACACAACGCTAAATGTCGCCACGAAACCCGCTTCATGTTACGGTATCCATCCCTACATTCGATGCTTTTGCTGTTGGATGCAGCCTGGACCACTAAAGTTAAAAGGTAGGTTGGTCTTAAACATTAATTGGCAACTTTGTGTAACTAAGCAATTAGGTTAAATTCGTTTTGAGCATATTGCATTGTAATCTTCGTTAAATCGTGAGTCATTTCAGTTATCTACGTAACGAGATTGTTCTATGGACTGGGTCTTGTACAACACGCAGTGTCATAACGCGACCTAACGTACAGTAAAGCAGGGTTAAGCTTAAGGCAAGCACAGTTACCATCTCTGTGTAATAGAGGCTTCTGGTATATCCCTGTGGTATAGCCTACAGAAATCAGTAAACATCTTCGTTATTCTGCTGCCTCTCACAGGCACAGTGGTGATGACCTGCTCCGGCTAAAAACCCTCATCTCTCCACCTGGCTGTGATGATATGAGAGACACGCGGAGACCGTGATGGAGGTCCAGGACATACGCTGGTTCTTCCTGGTGTTGCTCTTTGTAGCTTCCTTGCTCATCGTGTTGGTGTGGCTGATCCAGTACTTGCTGAGTATACTGCACATTTGGAGAGCCGGGAAAGCCTTGCAGGGCAGGGGTGAAACAGCCCGGCCTCTTCCCTTCTCAGAGACCAGACACCAGTCTGGACCGGCCGGAGGTGTATGGGAATTCCTCCGAAAGCTGCGACCCCGCCACGATGGAGGCTCGGCTCCTGAGGCCGGTGTTAAAGGCTTGCTTGCCTCTCTCTTCTCCTTCAAGTCCTTCAGGGAGCAGTGGCAGCGAGCTTGGGTCAGGGCTCTGAATGAGCAAGCCTGCAGACACGGGGTGAGTTCTTAATTTGAGCACCTTACACATTTTTAGATAATGGCGCAACTTGCATGTTTACACAGCATGCATACGTAGTTTGTGCAGGGGTGATGCAGTTGTTTTGGTACGATCTGCGGGGGCAGTGTAGGCAGGTAGTCTCCACAGTGGAGCTGAAGTGTCACTAATCAAGAAGCGAGTCGAGCAGGGCCTTGTATAACAACACTGAATCAATGGATAGAGGTAGAGGTGGAAAAAAAGACTGGCCTGCCCTGACACTGTATGAACACCCACGTCTATAAAAATAGACTGCTGGGAGACAAGTGTTTATCTCTGCTGCACTGTGGGAAAGAATAATGGCTGTGTTTTGATCAAGGCAAAATTACAACCCTCCCAATGATCCATCAAGCCATATCCTCAACTATCAGAATTTCAACAGTTTATCAAATTGTATAAAATGTTATGTAGTGTGGGCCACACAGCAAGTGGCCCACCCTATAACCATTTATAAATTGGGTGCGTCTTTTCACATCTCTGTCGTGTGCTGGACACATGCAGCTGTTCAGAAAGGTCTGGTTCCTTTTATTTTTACGTTTGATCTGTATGTTTCAAAGTCAGCCACACGGGTAGACTTTTCTGAAGTGTGTGTGTGTGTGTGCGTGTGTGTTTAGTGAGATTTGAGTTGAGTTGAAAGAGATTAAAGGGGTCAGATCAATTCAAATCGTGACTACGCACAACATCGTAACTACGCACAACATAGTGACTACACACAACATAGTGACTACACACAACATCGTGACTACACATAACATAATCACTAGCATCGTGACTTCACACTTCAAATCGTGACTACGCACAACATCGTAACTACACACAACATTGTGAGTACGCACAGCATAGTGACTACACACAACATAGTGACTACGCACGACATCGTGACTACACACAACATAATCACTAGCATCGTGACTACACACATCGTAACTACGCACAACATCGTAACTACACACAACATAGTGACTACACACAACATAGTGACTACGCACAACATAGTGACTACGCACAACATAATCACTAACATTGTGACTATGCACAACAAAATGACTGCACACAACATCGTGACTACACACAACATCGTGACTAGTGATTAAATGTGATTAAATGACTCATTATGTCACTATGAGGACTTCTGAGAGACCTTCATTAAGCTAATAGGTTTTGTAGCATCTCAGGTTCTTGTTAGAAGTTTTCGGAAAACAGGCGCTGTGTGAATTGAGAGGGCATTTTATTTATTATCATTGAAGGAAGAAAGGTTATACCCTCAAGGCGCGCCGATTTCAACACATGCAGAACATAAACTGATTTATGAAAGCAGGGTTTAATTATTAGAGATGCTGTCCTGTCCTGTAAAAAGAGTACATTTCATCCCCGCGGGCATTGGTGTGTCTATCAGGATGGGTCATCTAAATATCACAGTACCACAACATAGCCATGCATTAACTTTATTATATTTATTCCACCTATTTTTCTGTGTACACGTGTTCCCTCATTCTGCAAATGCACTTGAACCTGCTTGAGGGGCTGTGAAGGTATTGCTGGTATTAGGTGGCCCTTGGCAAGTCATATCAGATTCTCTGCTTGTCACAACGTCATCTGCCACCTGCCAGGCATGTTGCTGTTGTCTTTTCAGCACCAGCCTAGAGACTCCCATTCTGCTCTGTCCTGCACGCACTGATCAGGTTACTGGGGGTGCTTTTGTCATTTCTCATGTTTACTGGTTTAAATGGCCCGTTGATTTTAACAACACTTATCAGGGCGTTCTGGCTCAAATACCTTGTGAGATACATTGCTGAGCCGGATCTTTCCGGACTGTTCACAGCAGCAGTGTGTGAAGCAATAGCCTTGGTTGATGTAAACAGGGCCAACAGCATTGCTAAAGCAATAGCAATACTGTCAAGTCATAGTGTTCTGTGTAACTGCCTCCTTAGGGGAAACATGATCCCTGAAGTAAAATATTAAAAACAGCAGGTGTTTACCAAGTGATAAAGAACAAAAATGTAACATTTTAGTGACCAGGATTAATTATTTTAAAATTTTAAATTGTGCGCAAAATGGCCATTGTTAATATAGTTATTGTGTCACTTTAGCAGGTCTCTTTGTGAGAGGATATTGTGATAGAAATCAACACATTGCCTGCTGTATGAAAGAGAGGAAGGCAAGACTTCTGTCTTGGATTCAAGCTAGAGTTACTTACGATAGTAAGTGGTAAATTTACTGTGACATTTGACAAGGTGCACATGCTTCACGCTGCAGGTAGAGATATAAATGGTCAACTCTGTGGCCATTGCTACTGCGTTTCATCAACACGAGTGGGATTACCCACCGAACGAGTCAGGTCGTCCTACCTGCTGGTGTTCAAAAAGAAATATAAAAATATACGGTGTATATATATACTATGCAAACCTAGTTCGGAGCTAACGCATAATTATTCATAACTCCTTTAGTGCAAGTTAGCCCATTAGAAAGAAAAAATATTCCATTTAAAACATAAAATTCTTCTATTTCCATTGCTGTTCTTTGTTTAGTGACAGGACTTTCCCACCTTGCCCATTTAATGAAGGCACCTGAAGCTAGAGATTTAGGTGCTAATCCCATAGGTAAAATGAATTCCATAGCACTAATATAGTCGGTATACAGTACGTAGGCTTGTGACACTGATAACAATGGAGTGGCCTCACATTGATTTGACACTGCTGTTGCGGTTCAGAGACATGTTTTAAGATTCTGGCACTGGGCATTTAACAGATGTGTTTTTCTGCTCCATACACGTGCCAGATCTACCTCTGGTTCAGTAGCGATGGTTTAAAGGTTCACTAAGATGATTCCCTCTCTCCTGCTCGGCTTCACTGGGTTCACAGGGATTTGCCGATAGGCACATCTGGTTACGTGCGACCATATGAACAGGAATAAGTCTTCTCACTGCACGCACGCACGCACACACACACACACAACACGAACGTTAGGAGCCTGTTCAAATGACTCATGTTGGCTCAAGAGGCTTAAATTTGTAGGCCTAAATAGAAAGCAATAAAATATTTGTCTCATGATCACCAGCCTGTGCGCCCTCGCCCTGTGATGTCAGGAAACCGTCTTGACAGGGATCAGTGGGCGGTAACTGCAGGGAGCCAGTGCGGTGTTTATCCGTGTTCATCTGGTAACAAGAAAGCTCTTGCCCACTCCATTCATAATGCACAATTAGAGCCAGCTGATAAACTCAAGACCAGTTTGGTCCTGTTCTGTTTGCGAACTGATGGTGGACAATAAATGGCTGTGTACAAACCTCTACATTTTGACGTTCTCTCTACATCATTTGTTCTCTTTGACTGGATGGGACTTCTTACTTTCACACGACCCATTCTGAACCAGACTTCTTGGGTCCACAATTAACCAATAAGAGATACATATTTAAGCACAGAAAATCAGCCGAGTGGCCAGCGGTACAGTGAGGTGCAGGGTAAACATCCCAACACCTTAAGAGACGTGCTAGCAACAGACGCTAGACCCCATTGGGTTTTAGCCTCCCTTGTTAACCCTTCCGCCGGGAATACGGGTTCAAGTCTGGTGCGGGATTCGAGCAGTTATATTCTTGCCATAACCCGGGTGGGACTGAGGTTTAGGGGGTGTAACGGAGGCCAGCGGTACAGTGGCCTCACTCCCCAACACCTTAAGAGACATGCTAGTGACGGACCCTGTGGTTTTAGCCTCCCTTGCTAACACGTCCGCCTCCCACACCGGGGATCAGGGTTCGAGTACGGTGCAGGACTTGACCGGTTACACAAGGAAGGGACGTTAGCAAGACGATTTTGTTCTTATTAGTATTTTCTGTAAATTCTCAAAAATAAGTGTCAGGCAAAGAAAGAAATCACAAGCTAAAGTTAGAACTGTGTTGCTGTGAATGTTTCCGGTTGTCCACATGACCTTTTAGATGCCCTTAGCCATCCAGACAAATTTAAAGTGACACTGTATATGTCCTCTGGAACTATCTCTCTGCAGAGTCACTTGAACAATGGTGACTCAGGGTCAATGCGAGTTAGACTGAACTGCAAAAGCTCCCATTTCCTAGTAGAATACACTATATGCCCCCCCCACACACACACACACACAGTGTTGTTTGATACGGATTGGACTTTGGATTGGATCTACAAGAACATATGCCTTGACAATATAGGACTTGTTTTCTTATTCTGCTGAGCTATGTAAAGAGAGACAGTAAAATCGAATGGCTAATCCTCTGGCATAAGTACAGGTAGTGATAACTGCACAAACGCTAGCATTTTCTTTACGCTGGTTAATCTTCCCTGATTTAAGCAGCTTTTCCTGTTGTATGGTGTGTGTACCTTACAACAGGAAAACACCTAGAATGTGACAAAGCATTTTGTGTCTTAACTGAAACTGCTTTGATGACAAAAGCTGTTGGCAGGGTGCGATTTGCCAGAGGGGATGGGGGGATTCCACCACCCCCCACCCCCCGGTCTATATATTACTGCCTCGGCTGAATTACTTTTTATTCCCGGTGGGGAAAAAATGTATCCCCCCCTCATAGTGATTAATGCTGCTACTTCAGTCAGTGAAATTATTTTAAATGTATTATACCAAATGACAACAGACATACACATATTATTATTATTATTATTATTATAATAATAATAATAATAATATATTATCTTAATTCTGTTGACTTTGTGGCCTTTATCAAAACTTTTACCGGCTCCTACAGAATGTAAATGTTGTTTCGCTATTGTTCCGCTATCAATGGTTCATTATGATTGGTTCAACCCATTGAATTTCTCTGCCATGGTGATTTATTCACGCACACTAAGGAGATTGCTTAAAAGTACAAGTGTATTAACATTAATAGGCTGATGTTTATACCAAAATAGGCTATATATCAAGATTATTGGGATAAACCAAGCAACTTTCTGTAAAATCTGACATGCAGCACCCTTATATAGCCGGAATGGAATGATCCTTATTTCATAACCACATTTTGCGACTATTCGGCTCCTTAGCTTGTATCGTCGAATAGTCGACTATTCCGGGTCACCCCTAGTATAAATTAATAGTACAAACCCGATTCCAAAAAAGTTGGGACACTGTACAAATTGTGAATAAAAACAGAATGCAATGATGTGGAAGT
>JAOEHI010026581.1:2967-25807 GCA_025447815.1 Percopsis transmontana
GCACCTTCTACCACTTGGACGGTCACGAAGGGTGGAAAAAATAAGTGTGTGTGTGTGTGTGTGTGTGTGTGTGTGTGTGTGTGTGCTCACGCATGCTCTAATGCTTGGGGTACACTGGGGTATCATTATATTAGGTTAGATCGTTATCTACTGCCATAGTGCGCACACGCAAACACACGGATTAGAACAGCTGCCTTTACAATAAAGACAGGAAACTCCTAACGACTATACTGAGAGCCGAAAAGTATTATTGTAGGTCAGTAATGCAGTAGACGATTATACAGTATAAGTTTAGGAGATATCTTTATCATTCCTTTAAACTAACAGACATAACTTAGGGCTCAGAAAGCTTTCAGCGCGGACATTGATTTTCCAGTGGGCTAAATTCTAATGCATTTTTGAAAATATGAATCCCAGCGATTTTACAATCTAATGGTTTTTGTATTCAAGGCCTTTCTTGTGTTAGTGTTGGATGTCTTTGTTACAATTACCATTTCATATTTCAGTTAGCAGGCACTTTTCTCCAAAAGCATCTTACAATGAGTACAGTTGCAAGTATTAAGGAACAGATAGGGGTTAGGCATCTTACTCAAGAATGCATACAGGGGCTCGAACCCATGACCCTCCTGTTTTCCTGCCCCCCTTTGTTCTTTTCTTAAACTACAGTATAACATTAATTGTTACAATGTTCAGTCAAAGTGCTAAAAAAGAGACACTGACAGGAGTCAGTATCCAATCCATTGCCTGTGAAGTAGACTGTATATTCCAATTATTGCACTATTATTTGTGGAAAGATCTATTTAACACTAAAATATAGCACTTTCATGTTTAGATTGACACCAAAAGTAAGCAAGTGGCAAGTGTATCATTTTGAAACCAAATGTGGATGGAACACAGGCTATTGGGGGACGGTTATACTTAATTTAGTTCTGCTTATCCTTTTTGATGAACCATTTGAGGATGTTTGACCTTTATGTAATTTTTTCTAGGAATGTCAAACCTAGACACCAAAGTATAAAAACAATAGCAGAGCTGCAAGTAGAAAGTCTTTCAGATTCAGTCAAAACTGTATCGTCTTACATAAACAGCAGCAAATCTGACATTTATATATATCACAAAGTTAGAGATTGTAACTTTAACTAGTGTCTTATGCCATAGAATGTGGCATGTGAGGGAATGAGGTCTTGATCTGTGTGGTATTTCCATTTAAATGATCGACTAAGCATGGAAATTTTCTCCCTCAATTTGTCATCGTTCACATGGTCATGTGGTCTTTAGATTAAAAACGTACCTGGCAAAGTTATCAAAGTTAAAAAACAGAATACATAAGCCTGATATGACCCAAACAGATTTTCCTTAAAATCTGAATAGTTATTTTCTTCTGTATTTTGAAAGTGTTTCTCTTTCTTTCCACAGAAACTAATTTAAATGTACTTTGACATAGGCTACTTATCTTCCATAAAAGAATGTGGTTGCGTTCAGGATTTTTCTGCTTGAGTCTACCTTGATAACTAGCTCATAATATAATAGGATGTTTTAGATTAGGTTTTGATCTCTGAAGAATATTTTACCAGGTGTGGAGGAACATTTATGCCCAAGTCAGAGTAAAGAACAAACCCCCCCACCACCACCACCACACGCACGCACACACACACACACACACACACACACACACACACACACACACACACACACACACACACACGAATATTTCTGAGAATTCCAGTAAAACATGAATACAAAATAGCACACTAAAAATGGAAAACCAACCACTGCGGTCTAATAATAATTCTTTAAACAATATCAGCAGGCCGGCCGACGTTCTGTAACCCTTAATAATAAATAGACAGGCTTTGATCCAGGGTGTTGAGGTATGTCTGACTGGAAGAGCATCACACACACGTCTAGTTTATACAAGGAACACCACTGTTGTCACATATGGCCCTCAGACCTGTAAAAGGTGTGTGTGTGTGTGTGTGCTGGTGAAAGCACATTTCCCTGCATGATTTGATACATTTGTTTGTGGGTGTGTGTAAGTCATTCATGTCATTTGAGTGTACTGTGTGAGCAGTATGTTTGTGTGTTCGACTTGTGTGTAAAGCAACCACTGTTTAATGGAGGGGAACACATTACACGTTTAAATTTGTACTTTACAGATAATTACATTTGATACATGCCAGGTAGTCTGATCTACTGAAGTAGTATCGTAAAAGGGTTACTTTTACTCAAGTCATTTTCCAGCAAGATATCAGTACTTTTACACTCTTCAAGAAGAGCAAAACGCTCCTTTATTGTGATTTACACTTCTTGATTTTGTTGTACCTCCAAGAGAACAAAATATCTGCCCCAGCTCCCCGTTTATGTCTGAAACACGACAGTGTATGAAGGCGTATGTGTCTGTAAAGGGGGGGGGGGGGAGATAACAGTGTGACGCATTCTTTTGTGATGAATGAAACACAGTCAGGCCAGTGATTTGAAGAACAGCGCGCTAGCCAGAGATGTTAATCAGAGAGCAGGGATCTGTGGTGCGTCTGATCCCAACAACTCGGCCGTGTTTACATAGAGGTTTTTATTACCGTCCAGAGGAGTAGGAAGTTAAAAGTCCTTATCACATTAATAACATCTCCTGACAGGCTTCTACAGGACACAGTGTGATGGTAAAAACAGAGCCGTTGAGAGCAGATTGCCTAGCTTTTAGAGAGACTGTGCACACTGCTTGCCCGCAGCCAGAAGAATAAAATAAGGAGTCTTGCTTTTTCAGGCCCGAATCCCAGTCGAATGACCCCTGTAGGCCACAGTGACGTGTTTGAGTTCTGCAGGCTCGGTAAACAAGTGGAATTCAGCGGGCCAACAAATGCGCTGGGCACCTGAGAAGAGATGGATCGCCCAATTTGGTTTCTACTCAAACTGTTTGTTTGCGTGTCACAGTAAAAGCCACAGATGTTCCCGCTGGGAAATATACGGGCTGCCATCCATCTTGAAACAAACACAGAGACGTGAGCTTGCATTACACCCCCGGCATCTATTTCGCCTCCACTCTCCTCCTCCTCCTCCTCCTCCTCCTCCTCCTCCTCTTCCTCCCTTCAAACCTGTGTCAGCCCGCACTCCCTCGCTTTGAAACCCTTCTCTTCCCCCCCCGACAATCCTTTCCAAAGCCCCGCTTCAATCTCCAGACCTTAATCCTGCCGTTTCCTTGAAGCTGACAAATTGGGGAAATATGACCTGGGTCAACGTGGCTGGAGGCGGCGACAGAACGCACAGGGGTTTGACCTGGTGGCAGACCCGTTCAACATGCGCCAGGGTCTCGCCTCCAGCAAGGTGAGGGAGCAGACAAACACGCATGCCAGGGATCAACACCCTCCTCCCCCGGACTCAGGCGCGCGCGCACACACACACACACATGGATGACCAACAGTGAAGAGGCCTGCCAACACCGGCGGTTGTCCCGCTTTGTCCCGAGGCCGGTCCAGATGTGAGAGACAGCCATGTACGGCACGTCAGTCATAACACTGCAGCTGCCAACATTGCTGTTCAGCCTGAAAGCTTCTGTTTAGGGGGGTGGCAAATGGTGGATGTAAAAATAGCTCTGGTCTCTGCCCTCTTCCCACTATTTTATAAAAACGTTATTTTCTTTATTTTTTTCTTTAGTTGACGTTTAGGAAATTGTTACATATGGTCTGCCTCAAAGATGAGGTCAGTTCATATTCCCCACAGGTACTTAACGGTTTATTGTTTGACTGACTTAATCGGTTTAAACAAGCAAAAATGCATCTTGACAAATTAAACAGGACAACAAAACTAACCTGGGTTGTATTTCCATGGCACTGTTGGAGGAGAACAACCCTTTTAAAAGGAAAATTAATGATGCCAATATGCTCTGTGAAACCAATATTAGAGGTGTTCACGCTCCATTAAATCATATATGTGGCTATAAGGAGTGCATAGTTAAATGTTCCTGGCTATGGTAATTTAAATTAAACTCAAATCTCTCCCAAGCCGTTAGCCGTCCTCCATGGAATTATCTTCTTTTTTTTTAGCTAATGGCCACTGCTTTTTAAAATATAGAGGTTGTGAATCTTCGTCCTGTTAGCCTGGCCTCGTAGGGGAGAGCAGTGCTCTGTCAGAATCTCTGCCAAGGTGACAGGATGCTTAAGAGACTGAGTTATGACACTGAAAACTGTTCGCCCACAGGCACAACTTTATGGGGTCATTTAGTGTGCACTGGAACACAGCATACCTGCACACGCACACACACACACACACACACCTTTACAACCTGCACGCATTAAACAGGACTTCATGCATTACTATTCGGCATACCTGAGCACAAACACATAGGCAACACACACACCTTTACACACACATAATCTGGAGGCTACTGGGGCTCCTTCAATGACTCAAACCAGATGATTAAGGAGCTAACTGTCATGACCATTCTCCCCACTAAAACACAGACTATACACACTCACACACTTACACACTATTTTCCCTACCCTTGCCCTCTCGCTAACCCCTTTTCTGTTCCATTCACCTCCGACTTTGTCACCAATCTGCCACATTTATACCATACTGCACTTTTGAAGCTATAGTATGTAAGATTGTCATGTTATAGAAAATTGCAGTGCTGAATCGATTCCAATCAGAGAAGAGGTTTCACTGACACCTAAAACTTCACTCACTGACTAGCCTATACAGGCCAGCTGACAGTCCTGCCTGGGCCCGGGACGAGATCATCTTAGATGGGCCCCCCCGCGGCCAGATCTCTCCTTTTCCCTTGCTCTTCCTCTCCTCTGCTCTTCCTCTCCTCTGCTATTTTCTCCACAACAAGGCCTATTTAAAAAAAAAAAATTATTCCATAATTTAAGGAGGGCCCAGTTCGGGGCTCCCCCCCCCACCCTGGGCCCGGGACAACAAACCCGTTCCCCCCCCCCCCCAATCGGCGGGCGTGAGCCTATATCCGGAAGATTTAAGTTAGCTAACTGTTAGCATTTCACAAGCCCAATCAGACTGCAACTAGTGTACAGAAGGCACACTCACCACCAAGGGTGGCATTGTTTACTACTATCCATAACAACATATGCTAGCTTTAACCATAAACACTCTAGTCCATCCATCTAGCTATATTCCATTATATTGACTTATGTCCAAGGTTTAAACGTTAGTCCATGTTAAGTAGGCCCGACGTGCTATCCCGGCAAAGGCGAAGCAAGTTAATGGCTACTGGCGTCACTGGCCTGAGCAGGATGACTGTGTTGTGAAGTGACGTGGAAAACAGCGCTGGAGGGGTTTCCTCCCACAGAACCACTGTCAAGTCAGCTCAGAGTAAGACCAGGAAAATGATGTGGAAAGGAGGAGAAAAAGAAGAGAAAAAGTTTGAGACTGGGTCAACTCCGTCCCCTTGTCACATATCATTAGCGTAGCAATCGACCGACTGCGGCTTAGCTGCCGCAAACAGCTAGTCTGACACAAAGCAACACACCCACGCCAAAGCTCACTTTTCTCTCTCTTACAAGCAAACACACACACACACACACACACACACACACACACACAGCCCGTCGCGCACAAGCACACACCAGACCAAATGCCATAACAACACATCATCATGCCATAACAACACATCAAACACATCAAAGTCCTCTCAAAGCCAATAGCCTATAAAAATAAAATAGAAAAAACACAAACACACCTACACAACCATATAAATACACAAGTACACCACCACTCATTCAACAAAGGGTGCTGAAGAGAGTCAAACATAAACCTATTTTGGCCTGCCACTCCACGTAGCCTATACACCTCCAATACAAACCATGCACAAGGTGAACCCGTTTGCCTTGCACCACTGCGGGCCCACTACACACTTAGCGAATACACTTACAGTTACATACAGTCCTGTTGTTTCACACATATACAGTCTACAGTCTACTGCAGTTTACATTTACAGTCTACTGCACTTACTACTACTGCACTCATATGGCACTGGGGAATGACTTGGCCTCCAGTTTTGTTTGTTTAGCTCATATTTTTGTTGCCTAGCTTGAAGCCTAGACAGTGCACGGACCCACGCCAGCTGCTAACGCTGTCTGGATTCTGACACCATGTACTGGGTCTGTGTGTAGTGTGTGTGTGTGCGTGTGTGTGTGTTTCCCTTCAGCCCTGTTTTAACAAGAAACATTGTGACAGTGACGGTGACAGTGCCTATTGCTCCATATTACCAATCAAACACACACTCTCTCTCTCTCTCCCTCTCCCTCTCTCTCCCTCTCTCTCTCACACACACACACGCGCACACACACACAGTATATGACCCCGAGATGTGTTCTGCCACAGTTCACATGACAAACTTGTTGACATTTCCCTGGTGTTTAAAACGTGTGTGTGTATGTGTGCCCACTTTGTTTCATTGCGTACTAAGTGGTGTTTATGCTTGTTAATTGCTTTGCCATGATAGCAAGTCGAGAAAGAACCAATTGAGCACATGCTGTTACACGGCGCGCGCGCGCGTGTGTGTGTGTCACTGGAATATGCTGGCACTGTGGGATAGACAGTATGTTATCGGCACACGACAACGACCTCAACAGTGTTTATGTGTAGAGACGGACTAAAAAACACACGATGGGCTTCATTCTAAAAGATGCTTTCACACAGTCCTGTCCAGCCATGAGCACATCTACTGGAGTCTTGGCGTCCAAGTAAAACACAGAAAAAGCCTCCAGCCCTGAGTTTGCGGCCTCCCAATGCACTATAAAGTCAAACATAAAACAGGGGCGAAACGAGAGGATTTGAAAAAGCAGCGTAGGCTTTCCTTTGCTCTGTGTGTGTGTGTGTGTGTGTGTGTGTGTGTGTGTGTGTGTGTGTGTGTGCAAAGGCGCTGCTAGCTGGTGCCACACAACGCGCTACACTTCTCCTAGTCAAATTGACGTCGACATTCAGGGTTAATATCCCTTGTCATTGTGATTTCTACAAATATGCTCTCACCGCTAAGTGTTCCAGAGGCTCTGTGTGTGCGTGTGCGCTTGTGTGTGTGTGTGTGTGTGTGTGTGTGTGTGTGTGTGTGTGTGGACTAAAAATCAAAGCTGAACACAGTCACAAAACCCACACCTTTCGAAAGCCTTCCAGAGGTCAGTACACACACACACACACACGCACACGTGCACGCACCACACACAAACGCATTTGTCTAACATTCCGGAATACAAAAGGAGACGCCCTCTTCCGACACCTACACACACACACACACACACACACCGAGACAACACGACAGACAGACAGCCAAACACACGTTCACACACACATACACACAATTCAGCCCAGGTTTAAGGGTGTGAGTGTCAACACGCTGGTATGAGTCACATGCGGTGCGAGACATTAAGGAGAACTGACATGGGAAAAATGGATGCTAATCAACCTCATTCTCTCCCATACATACACACACAAACACACACGCCCCACTGAGACACCCCTGCCCAGGTCGGAGGTTCACGGCGGTGACGTCAGGGGTTGGGGCTAGTCACATGGTGACGCCCGATGAGATACGGCTCACGCCCTCTGCCAGGAGAGATGGAAGGAGAGAGAGTAGGATTATTTAGATAATAGAGATCGTGCACATCTCTCTTCCTCTCTCTCTCTCTCTTTCTGGGAGTGTTTTGTGGCGGGGGGATTAGAGCAGCCTTCCTCCGCGTATGACTCACCGATGAGCCTGTTTTCGATGAGCCACCTGCCAACAGCGTGCTCGGAAAATGCGGATAAGCTTATTCCAGAGTTATATCCTACTGTTGTAGCATGTAGCGCTGATTACACGTTGGCGTAAACTGGCTAGGTAACGCACTGATAGCAATTAGCCTTTAATTGCATTCTGAGGAAGTGCTACTCAGCGCATGATTCTCCGGATCAGAGGTCATTTGGGCTGCAGCCTACAGTCGACCCAACCCACACCCCTGTTCCCTCGGTCTCTATTAAACACACGCACTCATGAGATTAGCTTAAACCTATGCACGCCCTAAAAAACCCTCGCAGCCCCGCCTCACCATGACAAAGCCCGATTGGGTGGTTTGTCATCGAAAAGGTTGTGCATTAAACCCAGTGCCAATAAGAAAAGGTTTGTAAAATATGTGTCTTGGTGACGTAATCCTATTGTTAAGGGCAAGTTTTTAGCCCACGCCATTAGAGCTAAGCTAACAGCGGGTAACTTTGAAGAATTGTGGCTGTTTCGTGCGTATTTAAGCAGGGCATGCTTTTTTTTTAAAGCATGCCAATTTTCTCTTAACAAACTATACATAGACTATAAGGAAAACTCTTTTATGTTCTGCTTTGATCAGCGTAGATTCAAAAAGGCATTTGGACAGGGCCAGTGCGTCTGGCTTGAGACACAGGGACTTGTGGCTGTGTGGAGGCTGCTGTTGTTATTGTTTTGGTTTGAGGTTAATGTTCACTTCGGTACTCTGGACTATCTAAGTAGATACAGACCCGACAGCGAGAGACACCCGGCATCCAACTTCAAACAGCTGTGGGCACCGTGCCATGCTCTGGCAGCGAGCGCTGTGTGCGCAGCGCAGGCAAATATGCACATACACAAGCATGCATAAGATATATGAACGTGGGTGTAAAAACACACACACACACACACACACAGGGAACACCCAACAAGTTCAGAGACATCAGAATTCAGCTATGCAGTGTTAAAACCGCACACACACACACACACACACACACACACACACACGCACGCACGCACATATTCTAGTGTTTACTTCTAGGTGACAAGCACCCTTAACTTCAGGAATGTTTGTTGTTGACAACAGACAACAGACTTAACAGACAAACTTTATATTATTTCTTTTTATCAAGGCAGCGTGTAACCAAAACTATTCAACACTTGATAACACATACACATGTGGACAGACACAAAACACACGCACATACACGCACACACACAGATATTTTGACATATGACATGGTGGGATTGAAACACAACAGACAAGGTATTCTTTTAATGTTCTTTTAATGCCAGTTATTTTTTTCTTTGGTATTTCAAAGCACATGTTGTCTCTGTTATGGTTTAACCGCTGGCTGCCTGGGTATGCGTCTGTGTCTGAGGGTGTGTGGGTGTGTGTGTGTCTGTGCTTGAGCGTGTGTGTGTGTCTGTGGTCATTGTTATACAGTTTAACAGCTGGCTTATTATCATAATTTATTTGAAACACATATGAAGACCTCATCAGGCTAAACCACATCAATTTACTATTACAGGCTAACCCTGTTTGTGTGTGTGTGTGTGCGCGCATGTGGCTGCCTTCCTTTTCTGAAGGCTATGATTGCGTTTGTGGCCTTTCTCTTTCGATGTGCAAAAATCAAGGAAAATATAACAATAAAACTACTGTTTAGCCTAGCTCTTATAAAGCTAACCTAACTTTGGAAGGTCAGTGGCAAGGTCAAATAATAGGAGAACAAAGGTTCAGCGCTGGGTGCTTGACTGCTGGGTGCATGTGGAAATAAAATAGCAACAAGCAAAGTAGTGTTAGCATGCTTTAAGCATCTTAGTCTGACTGTGTCAAAGGAAACATTTTAAAGTTAACAAAATTAAAGCAAACGCAATTTGTTAGAACTTGTATGTTTTATTAGTAAGTTCACAATAAATGTCCACCACTCAACAAAGTAAAATTGACTTTTTCTTTTGCCAGTCAAACTTGGGTAGTCCTAAAAAAACTGAAGAAATAACACTTGTCTACAGGTAACAGATGCTACCTGTAGACAAGTGAGCGCATGTGAGTGTAAGTGTGAGGGCGAAAGTCCTTGGAGTCGCACTTTGGAGTCAGAATTGGCAATTTTGTCACCAAGCGCGTGAAGCCTCGCGCGGCAGCGACACATCTCTGTGGCAGGGCCCAGCGCACCCACAGGCCACAGGACGTTGATCCTGATAGCAGGTGACAGGCCGAGGGAGAGGCAAGAGGAAGGAACGGGTGGCGTACTTGTAGATCCTGTAGCCATAGCAACACTGATCTGACAGCATAGAATCCGACCACTTGTGAAGGGCCTGCTCTGACAATACAAGTGTGAAGATATTTAATATTCGGACACATTACAATTTACATATTTCATCTGTAAAGAGTTTTATTTATTTAGTTTACATGAAGTTAGTTTATATTTATAGTTTATATGAAGTTCTGAAATGGGGTGCTTGGATTCGTGTCACACTGTGATGTCAGTAACACCCCCGCCCACGCCGGTGAGTGACAGTCCAGCCCTGACTGATTGGCTACCACAAGAAGCATTGGCCAATTACAATTGTCCCTCATTTGAATATATGACTATAGGTTATGGCCTAAAAGACATCAGACATCTTTACTTGTATATGTCTTCCTGAATGCAAATCAAATATTTTTTAATGAACTTAAGGTATACAGTAGCCTTTGACAGAGATAAGGAGAGTTACCTCTCCAGACAATGCTCTGTGATAGGTTGATACAGTATATAAACCTGGACTTGGACGGGACCAAAAACGAGTTTAAAAACCAGAACTACGCCTTTGAGGCAACGTGCACAATTCAGATATAGACAGGAGAGATGTGTTCGTGTGACCCGGGCCTCGGTTTTATGTGCACATGCTTCTGTTTATGGGGTTCTTTATGTGCTTATGTGCACCTGTGACCCTCTTCTCGCGTACGGCTAACAAGCATATCCGTCTGTGTCTCGCGTCTCCCCGTTGAGGCCCCATTAAAGAACCCTCAATTTACTGTCCTAATAAAGTGCTCCGGGTTTCATGCAGCGCTAAGGGCTAGCATTTGTAAACCGCAACGACACACCAGGAGCCGAGCCGGCACATGCGCACTGTTGGCGGGTTAAAATAGGTAGGGGCCTGTTAGCAACCAGAGTCTTTAGCCAGACAAAAGGTCTCTCCTGCCAGGTTATGAGCTGAGATCTTCCCATCGGTCATGTTTACAGCTGTCAGTTAGAAGATGGAGGCCAGGGTCTGTGTCAGCCCTTTATTTAATAGGGAACACTACCTCTATATGCAACAATTGATTTAGCTTCTCCTGCCACTGCAACTATTAGCCTGAGGTGTGAAATGATAGCCAGCGGGCAGATACAATTTGGAATGAGTGTGTTTGTTTGTGTGTACGTACTGTATTAGTGTGTGTGTGTGTGTGTGTGTGTGTGTGTGTGTGTGTGTGTGTGTGTGTGTGTGTGTGTGTGCACGCACTTCTGCGAGCGTGTGTGCTGGTCTGTGTGTGGACAGTGAGTGTCTATGTCTGGGAAACTGAAGGAGTGAATTCAAAGGCAAAATGGAGAGAGATTGTGCGTCGGTGCGTGCACGCGAGCGTCGGTGCTGCTGCCGCCCAGAGAGTAACATTAAATTGAGCAGCTGAATTGTATCCTGCTCACAAAAGAGGCCCATTTGTATACATTTGGCTTGTAAAGCACTTGGCTCTCAAATGCATCCCTAGCGTAGTAGATTTGATTACACGGCTATCTGTTGCTCGGCCTTAGTGGATGAAACTGGCCTTCGTCAATAGACGCCAATGTGCCCCCTAACATTTCAAACAAAAGCTCATGCGTAAGCAATCGGGACCGGCAGCGAGCAAGCATGCTTGTCAACGGACTAATTCTAAAACTGTCTTTTCTTAAGACTGCTTCCTGTTCCATCTGTGGGACAAATCTATTCATTCTCTCTTTAAGATGTATTTCTTATTTTGAATATAGAGTATACCCCTCGTTATTTTAGTTTTTACCTATTACTGAAGACTTTTCTAGTAACACGATAAACATGGGATATACCATCAAAACAAATAATATAATACTCTGGCCTTTTTTAAATTTACATACCAAGCTGTACTTGGGGTTTAAAATGCTCAATATTGGCAACGTTTTAAACACAGATGCTAGTCACAATTCCAAGACAATAAATCAAAAGTATTAAGATAATAAGGTAAAATATTATTTTTCCCTAAATTACTTATTTCCCTCTCTCCCATTTGAACTGATAAATCTGGTTTTGATCAAATAATTTCCCCCCCAAAACCAAATCTCCCCTGGTATTTCTCCATCTCTTGTTCTCCTGTCTCTCCCCTCTATCTGCGGCTGAAATGTAATGCCTGGCAAGAGACTACACACATAAACACACACGCACACACACACACACACACACAGACACGCGAACAAGGACTGTACACATAAACACACTATGCACGAATGTGGACAAACTCACAAAATTCTCTAATATACACACACATGGACACGCATAAACACACACACACAACCACTTTATAGTACACGTGTGTGCACTCACACTCACACACAAACCTAATCTGTCACGCACTCCCAACACACACGCTACGAACCCCACCTGCAACCTCTTCAATCTCAACCTCCCACAGATCTCTCTTTCCTCTCCCAAACCATAAGGGTCCCTAAACCCCCAAACCCTCTTATTCTCCGAGCTCAGACCACCATCACCCTCTCGCTTTCTTCCCCGTACTTCCTTCCAAACAGCTTCTTTTTTTTAAGCCAAAGCAGTTTTCTGGATGCTGATACAAGCAGACATTAATCCACATGGAGCAGACGTAGTGTCTTTGATAGAGGAAATGATTTGTAATGGTAATCCATCAGACTAACCCAACCTATTGATGCATTTGTTCAGGTCAGCCGGTCACCAGGAATAGATTCTTTTGTGCACCTGTGCCGTGTGTGTGAATGTGTGTGTGTGCATGTGTGTGTGTGTGTGTGTGCAAGCATGCATTTGTGTGTGTGCCTGAAGATTAATTCAAATGAAATCAGAAGTTTGCCAAATCAGAGATCAAAGAGTAAACAATGTTATCAATTTGGATTGAATTGGAGAACAAATTGTAAATTGTAATCGTAAAAGATAAAACTATATAAAAGTGTCACAATTAAAGACACAATAAGATAATATTCTTGTTTAAAACAGCAGATCTGACCGTATACTGACACCTACTGGTGTAGATGCAGCTGAACAAGCGCAAACCTTATTGGTAAACACTGCAACCTCTGTGACAAGGGGACTTGGAGTATGTAGACTAATATAGCTCATTCTAAATCTCCATGTACTGTGAGTTTAGCTACATGATTTCATGATTTTGTTTTATATCACATTTTTTGCTTAGATTTTTTTACTCTAAAACATTGCTTAGTGTTCCTTTAAATAGCAGTTTTAATAGCAGTTTCGTGTAAGGTTTCTTGTAAGGTTGCTATACTGTACATATTATATTTAAAAAAAACAATGGCAATGAAATGAACAACGTAAAGAGAAATAAATCAGTGTGCATCTAGTGTGTGTATCAGTCAGACGGGAAGACCAGGAGTGTGTCCATTAGTGTTCACCGGCTGTTGAGAACAGAAGTGCCGGTATAGTAAATCCATTCATTAATTATTGGTAAAAATGAGCAGAAACATAGACAGAATTATCCTTTAATATCCTGTGCATGACCATATCCAGGTTTCATGGCTCCCCTATCTTTATCGGCTGATTGTCTAGACCTACTAATAAAATGAAACCCTCCCATTTACATTGGCAGCGCCTGCGGCTCTCAAACTTCCACCCCACACACGACACCGATCTCAGCACAGAGTGTGCGGATGAGTGTGTTGTATCTTAGGCATGTTCACATTAGCTGTGGTGTTGTTCTTGGAAGGTGCCATTCAGATGTATGAAAACTATAACTGGGGTGGAGGGATTCAGCCCATTTCTCAGATACAAATTGGCATTTGATATATCTGCCTTGTGGGAGAGCTGTGTGTATATGCAAGCGTGTGCGTGTGCTAGATAAAAGAAGTATAAACCACGGTTCTGCTCAGAGCATAAACCAAGCTAGCTGCCTTTAGCTAAATAAGTGTTGGAATCAGTTGATTTAGCGAAAGGGTGGAGCAAATATCCAAAATATACTTTCACACTACTTTCCCTTCTAAATATCCATCTTTTCCACCTCTAGGTGTCTGTGTCGTGTATGTCTATAGTGTGCATTAAAGAGGTCCAATGTGGGGGGACATCGGGTGAAGAGCTGATGCGGAGATAAGATTTGAAGATGGTTTATAGATTCCCGGTTTTAAAATGACATCTTATTTATGGCCACTTAAGTATGTAGACATGACTGGAATGCATTCGGCGGGCTGCGTGTGTGTGCATGTGTATGCGTGTGTGGCCCCTGATTGGTTTTGGAAGCGTTATTAACCTTTCGGGTCAGGACAAGTAAATGAAATGCCAAACATCATATCAGTATCAAGAGGATATTCTGTCTCTCTCTCTCTCTCTCTCTCTCTCTCTCTCTCTCTCTCTCTTTCTCTCTCTCCACAAACACACACACACACACACAGTGCAGCATCGATTAACATACCTTCCCATAGGGAACATACAAACGGTAATCCAATCATACACACACACACACACACACACACACACACACACACACACACACACACACACATTTAGACGTGACCGAAAGCAGTCAGTCACTCTCTCATCCACGCTCTGAATAGCACACAAGTGACATTTCCAGCATAATCTTCCCTGCCCCGGTGGACAAATACAGATATGCAGGTGAGACAGGGAAAATGATTGTGATGATTGTGGGCGCGTCACATGACCTTGGCAGGCCGTCACTCCACAAGAGCCTCATCAGACGGGCGACGTTAGCCTGACGGCCGCATTCGTCTCGTCCTACCCCCCCCCCCCCACACACACACACACACACACACACACACACACCTTTAAACCCGCCTGTGTTGTTATGTCCACATGTGTGGTTTTTATAGTCTTGTGTGTTTTGCAGCTGTTTATGCATTACCGGACCTCACACCTTTTGCTCGGGGGGGGGGTTATTCATTTATAATAGGTTTATGGTTATTGCTTCCATTTGCTGTCTGTTGTAGTGATGAGAGAGAAATACGTGGGAAATCTGAAGAGACTGACAGGATACACTGTAAAACATGATTATTGGTAGAATACACTGTAAAAAAGTAATTCTTGGTTAGCATTCCTTGTTGCCTGCACTTGAAATAAAATGTAATCTTCATTGACTTAATATGACATTTTTGCTAAGGCAACAAGGTAACTCAACCAAGTTACTTTAAACAACTTCTTTTACAACAGTGACCTTTCCTCATTTTGATCATCTCCTGAATCATGTTAGCATCATGTATAGGAAAGTGTAGGACACACACACATGTGGAATCTTAACTGGATAACTTCACACAAACAAATCCAAGCCTCGGATATAAGAATGGGAAAACCAGGGCCTATGGAATCACGCCTCAAAGCTCCGCAGAGATGGTTTGCAGGGACCTAAATCCCTGTTTAATGTTAAATCTCTTCCCTCAGAGAGACAGTTCACGGTGTTTTGAAGACTCTGGATTTAAAATTTACCACATCCAGATGAAGACCAGCACTTGCAGGGTTAACACACACCAATGTTGATCCCCGAACAGACTGCTGCGTATAGCAGAGTGTGCACAATCTGTGTCACGGGGACAAAAACTTTAAGCCTGCGACCTAAATAAAGTGAGCGCATTTAATGCAAATGCCCAACTTGCACATGTAGTATAATAATATGATATAATATTACAAGGATGCTTTTATTTGGACCACTGGCCCGACCACTGTCAAAAATACATACATTTTCAATCATTAATCTTTTTGTTTCAAAACATTACCTTTGAACTGATATTAGCATTGTAAATGAGATTTCTGAGCCCCAGTGAAACCAACAGCTTAACATAAGAAAAATTGGATTGGCTGATACTCTACTGTGTACGGGTAGGTACACTGGTAAGAGAGGTCAGTTATATTTTGAAACACAACTGTCTGACTGGTAGTAGGTGCAGGCCAATGGACTCAAGGCGAGGAGTAGAGATGGGTGTGAGCCACTCGGCGCTAGCAGTCTGAGCTTCAAACCAAAACAATGATGTTTTTGTAATGCTGGTTTCAACCACAAGGGAAATTCCAGACACAAACTAAGGGTAACAAAAAAAAAAAAAAACATAGATCGCTCCAGGAACAATGATATGTCCGATTTGTTTGAAATTGCCAGTGTAAAAATGCTTAGGCTCGTAGCTAGAGTGAATGAGTTAGCATTAATAGCAAATGAGAACAAAGATACATTTGTTGCTTTTTATACCTTCTATCTTGTTCCTCTCTTTGAGTCATCCTCGCAGGCACAACCACACTGAGGCAGAGGGAGACACAAGTCAAAGCAGGGATCTAAACATGCCATACCAAATGAGGAGAGGGATAATCTCTGTCTGTGAGGTGGTGTGAGAGATGAATCCAGGGGGTTGTCAAAGTGAGTAACCTTCCTTTCTGTCTTTAGACTGCACACTGCTTTAAGGGAGATAAAGACAAACAAACACACACACACACATCCCTATGAAATACCACGGCACGATAAACCCCCAAAACACTGCTTTGCTTCTGTGTGAGAAGAAAGAAGGTTGGTATCATGGTGACAAGTGATTTGTAGTTTAATTGAATTGTAGAATTTATTTTGAGAGGTTGTCCAGATATCTTCCCAAACTTTTATTTGACTTTTTATATTGTGAGCCCATACAAACATCTCCTTCCACACAACCTTGTAACCACATGGAAACATGATTGTAAAACCAGGTGTTCCACTACGGTGGTCTACATTTAAGGCAGTGTTTGACGTTGCTTGCTGTTAATAGTGTCCTCCAGTGATTCAGTCCAGCAGCGCAGATGGAGTTAGTCCTGGCATGCCGGTGGTGTTTTCGATAGCTTTAACTTGCGCCAGCTCCATAACATCAGTCGTTGTTTAGCTAGCTCTCGCCTTTTTAGGACGAGGATACGTTCTTCGGCGGCTAGAAGAGAGGCTAAAAGCAACAGGTCGTATTTTGTTTGCCACAGCTCTGCCGGTAGCCCAGTGCCAAGGGGAGTGGGTGGGTTGGCTGGTAATGCCAAGCAGAACACCATTGATTTAGGAGACGGATTCTGAGAAATAACATTCATCTAAATATAAAATGCTAAGCACTAGATAAATCAGTTCCCGAATTAGCTGTGTTTAGTCAAGGATCCCTCCCTGGTTTTAATGCATCTCATAAAGTGGTATTTGAGGATGTATTTATGGAAGGACAAAGTTAATGACTGCTTTCTTTCAAGCATGGTGTGAGCTGTAAAAATGTCCTGCCGGTCTTCGTTTCCATTGTGGCCTCCTTCCAGAAGTCAGACTTTCACCTGTGCTACGCGGTAATGGCACATATTAATCAGGAAGGCCTCTTAAGGTGCTGTGGGGGAAAATCACCCCACGATTAAACACCTTTTTATGGAGACCGATCATGTGTATGAGGAAGCAAATAGACTTCAGGCGCAAAATGTAAGTTTTTTTTTTTGCAACACGCACACACACACACACACACACACACACACACAGATGGACTGAAGCACTCATCGCATTAGTGAGAGAGCGGTGTAGACACACACACACACAGCAGAAACTCATCCCCCAAACACAAATTACTTGTCAGCATCCATTTTCAGTCTTGTATTTCACTTTTACGTGAAAGGTTTTAAACAGAAACAAATTGCTGGTGTCTCCGCGGCTTGGCAGGGTGAGGGCTGTGTTTTACACTCACATCCCAGCGGAAGAGCAGGCAGAAGGGCCTGTGGAGGTGTGGGCGTGGTTTAGCGACGTCTGTGAGTGGCAGAGAGCATTGGGGGCGTGGCTCACGGGACTCGCGGGGGATGGGGGAACAGGTGTAGGTAATTGAAGTGATCTCCCGTCTCCCTACATAAGCAGGTAAGAGGGAGCCGAGCGGGGGGAGAAACAGAAGGGAACATGGAAGGCCCCGCGGCGGCGGTGCCGTCCGAGAACACGTGAGCCTGCTATACCTTTTGTTTATGCATGTTAATATCGGGAATGAACCTGTGAGAGACACTCTGCTTTAACGAACATAAGGCTGGGTAGCAGATTCATTGCTACCGAACCTTAGGTTACTAAGGTTTTTAGGCGCTTCATTGACCATTCATTGATTTGACACAATCATAAAGATGTATAACATTTCTATAACATACAGTATATGCATTTTTACGTGGTGATTGTCACTTAGTGTGTAGGCTCACTGTGCTCTAAATCTGCTCCCGATGACCTTGGTGAATGGCCAGATCAGATTAGAATACAATTCAACGTCCTTATAGGTCTGGTCACCCGGCAGCCATCTTGGTAATGCCCGCGGGCAGTTATTTAACAAGATTTTATTTAAATGAATGGGAAGAGAGAGAGAGTTTGGCAACTTTGCCCCAAAGTAAGGTTGAAAAAGCTTTTTTTCGCACAGGTTATACTATGCTACGCATGCACAAGGTCAGTGCAACGATTGGCCGTTAAAAAGAAGACGATTGTCTCTTTTGGGGGGAGGGGCGGGATATGTGTATCCAACCGCCATCTTTGGCGTTACGGACTTAGAGTTCCAATAGAGTTCTATTCAGGATTCTTTAAGTGGCCTTTTTCCTCTATAATGTCTCTGATACTGTCTAGTAATGGCTGTAATAACAGAATATCTTTAATGGCTTTATGGAGCACAGAAGATAAGAACCTGTGATGATGAAAACCAAGTAAGTCTTGTTTAAAGGGACACTCTTTGATTTGCGTCCAATTGTTCTTTGTGGTTGAAACCATTGTTGTTAAAATACCCAGCCTAAATGCTGAGGGGGCCACACTCTTCTCTACCCCTCCCCAAAACGTCTCTGTTAGGCATACACCATTAGCTACACCCCATGCAGACATGTTCAAAACTAAACAGTGAGCTTGGGAGGACATTTTGGTTTCATGGGGTGCTATAAGACCGTAATATCGTGCCTTAGGTCGACCATCGGGTTGCATTTTATAATAAAACAAGTAAGAGTGAAGGTTTTGAGAACCCGTCAGTGTGGAAGTTGCCCCATATTTAACTTTTTTAGCAGTAATACAGGGTGAGCTGGCGCTTCACGAACGGCCTCATTCGTTCCCCGCCATTGATTCATCCAACACATTCCAAAATAGACAGTGACTCAAAATGTTGTTATTGACGTCTCCAATGAGTCGAGTCCCCATCTGAATAAAGGCCGTGCAGGGCGGAAGCGTTCGTGAGTCATTGACGTGTGCTTTGGGGCGGGGTGGAGGGTCCAAGGCTTCACAACACACACCTTCTCTCCTGCTTCGGTCCTGGGGTTTATTTTCATGCTCCAAGGGTGGAAAACGTCATTAACAGCCCAACACAATACTAGTCAAAAGCAATAGTGTGAGTGACACGTCAGCCTGGTGTCGCCGGGGGAAAACACACACATTGGCGGCATTGGCAAGTTGCGGATGTAGCTTTCTCGTGCTAGTTCGTTTGAACTAACACGAGAAAGCTAGTTCGAGAAAGCTAGTTCGATGACGCTTGTCCCAGAAGTTCCCCGAAGTTCTCAAGCTTTTATACACATCTCCAGACCCCATGGGCCGACCCAGTGCCCGCTTGGAAGTGACAAACAGACATATTGTGTCAATACCTACAAAACACATATGCCAGTTATCAGGTTCAAAACAGTGAGTGGTGTAGCAATCAGGTATTTGGTCATGGATATACATATAATACTATACTGTACTTATTTAGTACTGCTGTATTCATATCTGTAATTTTATAGGTCTACATGGACCGACAAGTGACGCAATTACGTCAAGTCGTTGTCGGTCAGGATCTCCCGCTCATACTGGGAGGGTGTATGTTGCAAGATCCCCTGCATTCTAATAAACACATATCTGGGAGTATGACTATGTTGTTGCTGTTATGTTTATCGTGTTGTTTTGACGGCCCTGTGGAGACGTCCCGGATCCCTTTAGGAGAAAGAGGCAGGTTAGAGGTCATGCTCGAGGATGCTTACAGGTAGCTAGAGTTGAAAACTATCCTCTTCCCCCACCAGACTATCCAGTCCCCTAAGGTAGCAGAGATGGTCAAAAAGCACCCCCAGAGAGGAAGCAGGACTGATCGGGGTGACAATAAAACAGAAAAACACATAGGCACTTCACAATATGGGCCAGTGTTAAATGAGGTTACCGGAGCCTGCGGTTACTGGAGAGAGGGAAGGGTGGCGTTGGTGGCAGGGGGGCATTTCAGAACAAGAAGACGATAAGAATAACAGCTCGCCACCCACAGGTACCCACAGGGGAGAGACACACATGCCAGGAACTGGGAGAGAGAAAAGACATTTTAACACACATTAAACTTGAAGGCGTGGAACCCTCAGACATTCAAACCAATGGTGAAGACAATCTGATAGACATACAAGAGACAGTTAACCCCTTCTTATAATAGCATTACATAACAGCATCACAATAGAAACAACCTGAAATGGCAGTTGAAATGCATGCACATTTTAAATTAGAAATAATAGATGATTGGTTTTAGGACTAATCACAAATGCACTATGCCTGTAGGGAAGGGATTCATGCTTGGGGTAGTGTGTTGCTTGTTGTCGGTTATTGTATCGCTGTATGTTTCTGTGTCGCTACGTACCTGTGTGTTGAGAGCCAGTGGGCTAGTAGTTTGTAAAGCGCTGAATAAAGTCTCGTAGATCGCGTAGATTTCATAGTTGAATTCAAATCATCTCATCTTTGGACTCGTTTGAAACTTTTAAAAAACACCTAAAGACACATCTTTTTAGACAAGCATTTAATTAGTCATATGTTTTATGGTTATTTTACTTGTTATTTTTAATTTGTTCTTTGCTGTAAAGCACTTTGTGACCCCTCTTGTCTGTGAAAGGTGCTATATAAATAAAGTTTACTTACTTACTTACTTACTAGTACAAAAATTTGTACTTAAGCATAGCCCTAGTAACAGAACATAAATACTTCTCTAGGCTTGTGGGTCGAACTCACCGTACGGTGTTGATGCAGCTCTCACAAACTGACGCTGTAGAGTTTGACAAGATTTAAGACGTTTTATTATATTCTCAATCTTGCATTATACAACCTTACAGTAAATACACTGAACAGACACACAAGCACACACACTCTGGCCTGTTTGTTTGGACCACTGCAGCGATGCCGGACTACTGGCTGATTTGATGGAGGTTTATACCCCTGGCACTCCAATACATTACAGGGAGCCTTTCTCTGGCTGCCAGTCACTGATATGGGACGATAAAGTGTGCAGTAGTATTTTCTTCCATTGTACATGGAGCTTTAGGGCTGCACTTTGCGCTGCCTGAAGGAAGGCGGAGGCCGACAACTCGCTGCATGTGTCAAGAGCTAGTTAAGACAGCACTCAAACCAAGAGAGCTGCATCACGCCACAGCTATCCATTTCGTGATGACGGGACATACACACAATACATTTGGGTGTGTGATGCATATTTTATTTTACATTTAAAGCCACCCACAGTGTCTTGAGGAGACCTGGACCATTTTTTCCCATCTTTCCCAACTGGGGCAAACCATTCGGTTGTGTGTGTGTGTGTGTGTGTGTGTGTGTGTGTGTGTGTGTGTGTGTGTAAATCTATATTAACAACCATGAACTCTATTGTAAAAATGCTTTTTGCATGCTTTTTTTATTACCTTCTTAAAAAATCCTTTGTAAATATTCCCAGGGCCCCTACGTGGAATATTTTTTGAGCATGTAAAGAATACATATCAGAGCAAAAACTCTGTCCAAACTACTGAAGTGCCTCTGAGCTATTCTCCCCATGCATAACCTTGAGAAGACATGTAGTGTAGTGCCAATTAAAATACTTTTATTCCCCCCACCCCCAACCACACACACACACACACCTTCATTCTAATCTCCTCCTCTTCCATTCCTCACACCCTATACTACTCCCTCTCTATCTGTCTCCCTCTATCCGCCCTCCTCCCCTCTTCCTCCCACCATCTCTAGGTAGCTAGAGGGGGGTGCCCCCCCAATAGCGCCTCTCTCTCCAAGCTAAGATTGGTTCTATTTGCGGTGGTTCCGTGCTGGAGGCCGCTGTAGAGGCTCTGGGTTCCGCGCTTGATAAGGATGGATCAGCACATAGCATCATCAGGCAAAGCAGTTCTCCTTTCCATCCAGTTACAAATACAACATTAGATGAGAATGGGAACACCCTCCGGTGTCAGAGAGATGCATGCTGGGGTATTCAGCAGAGTTGTTAGAAACTGACTTCTAAAGGAACTAAATGCGTCCTTAGCTAATCTGTACATCTGTGTGTGTGTGTGTGTGTGTGATTTAAAGGGACGCTACTCCATTTGTGTCCCGACAACCCTTGAAACCAGCGTTGGTTTGAAACTGCTGAATGGCTGACGCTCCTCTCTACTCATCCTCCTACAGGCATCGTGGGTTTACGTCCTTCTCTACCCCTTCCCCTGCCCCTTGTGTGTTTCCAAGGTACAAAAAAAAAGTGAGCTGGGGAGGGAGGAGAAAATTGGGCCTCCTGGGGGCGCTGTTGTGGAGGGGCCAGCATGCAGGTGTTCACGTAAGATCGCATGACGCCACAGACCATCAATATGATATTGTACTGTAGAAACACTTAAATCATACCTTTATAGCACCGGACCATCATAAGATCACAGTGAGACTAGAATATTATAAAATGTAATATATATTGAATGTAAAAGAGCGACTATTGGTCAGAAAGAAAGAGTGACAGAGAGAGAGTGACAGAGAGAGTGAGACAGAGAGAGATGTGGCACTGCAACACGACGAGGGCGTTTGGCATTTGATGGCACAGCGGGAGGGGGTCTGTCCTTTTCAAGTGTGGGACGCCCGTTCAAATTCTGTTACTGCGCCGCGAGTGATTGCAGCGCTCACCACCCACCGAGAGAGAGAGAGAGAGAGAGAGAGAGAGAGAGAGAGAGAGAGAGAGAGAGAGAGAGAGAGAGAGAGAGAGA
>JAOEHI010026590.1:0-25805 GCA_025447815.1 Percopsis transmontana
TATATTTCTTTCTTTGCTTAGATGTATGTAGGTTGATTTCTTTCTCTGCCATTAGCCATACTTCAAAGCTTTTTTCTCCTACATGCTCCAGTCCCCTGTGCACCTCCGGCCTCTTTTCAGGGTTTGTCTCCCGTCAACAGCTATGCAGTGAGGATATCAATTACACAATGCATCCTTGAGAGTAAAATTACCATAGACAAGCCATGGCTCTGAGCAAGCATTCCCACAAAACAGTCGGCGCAGGCTTACTTAATGGTAAAGTCTTCATTCAGACGTTTTTCCATTTCAACAAGCGTCACACTTACTTTAGTAAATACTGAATGCACAAATAATATAACGACCACAAGTGTTTTAAAATAGCAGTGAATTGGCCTATTTTGTTACATATTCTTTTATTATTCTTTGTGCTTCTACATGTTTTTCCTTGACTTATTTATAACCTACTGTTTTTTATTTAACCTAGCCTGTTTCAATGAATTTCTTTATTTATAATAGTGCCTTTAAATCCACCAAAGGAAGAGTAGAACAATAACTTATACAATACAATAATACAATAACTTAATAACATATAACATTACATTCCCTGAAATTTCAAGTTGACGTGTCGATTTATCAGTCAGAGCCCCGTCAGTTGTTTTGTTTGTCAGTCATTGTTCTTTACAATAACAGCATAAAACAGATGTCGTGTTACCGCAATTTCCCGACTATTAACAGCGGTTTATTCTACATTGATGTACACATTTCTGCAGCCTTGCTGTTAATCTTCGGGTGTGGCTTGTACATGGTATGAATGTTTTCTCATTGTTTGTCAACCCACTCAATGTACAATGACGCTTAAATAAAGGTAATAGCTATTGACCTACCAAGACCAAAGTGAGTAAGGTTACAATAGCATATTTTCATCCAACCTCTCAATACAAGCGATGATGTATTGCAGTCTGAATGTTTGATGAGTGGCGCATTAGCTTTTAGGGTAGCGTGCATTTGTGACAGATAAAAAATGACAGGAGTGGTAGCGGACATGATTGATGTAACGGTATTCCAAGGTGTATTTCCTGGCAGCCTGCTATCCTGTTGGCTGGGGGCATACATTCCCTCTAATTCCCCCGGGACAGACAACACTCTTACAAACAGCTCATATTACAAGACAAATAGGGGCTAGAAATGTTCTAAATAGGCCCCAGTATTTGTAGAATGTGCGTGTGAGTTTGTGTGTGCAGTTTGCATGTACGTAATAAAGAGTGGGATCAGCTGGACTGGAGAATTGGTCAGCGGGGACAGAGATCCATTCATTAGGGATCAAGGACTACACAACAGTGTCGACATCTCTGAAGTGAGGCCCCCGAGTGGGTTCCAAAATCCATCAAATGGAAAGAGAGATCCGCTTTAAATTCTGGCTACCCATTTTCCATTAGGATAATTAAGACGCGTGGAGCTCAGGAGACACACAAACAATGCAAAGGCATCCTCTTTCAGGCTAAGCTTTAAGTCGGTAAGCATACGGTGTGTGTGTGTGTGTTTGTGTGTGTGTGTGCGCGCGCGTGTGTTTGAGGGGGGTTGCTCGAGTGTGATCAGGTGCAGCTACAGTATGAAGATGTGAAATGGCCGATGGAGACTACACAAATTTGGATTTTTAGCAGGTTATCATGATGTTGCAAGGCCTTTACATGAATGCTATTTAAGCCTTTTTTGTCCTCCATCCAAGCCAATTAGAATTAGAATAGTTTGTGCAATTATTTTATTGATTTACTTATTTACTGGACAAAAAAGGTCTGTCTGTCTCACAAACATAAGGCTGCAGTTCATCCTTAATCTTTTGTTAATAAATTGTTCTCACATATGTTTACATGAAGACCAGACAGGTTCACCAATGACACGGGGATCTGTGGGTACATTAAACATACAACACTACTGTAGATGTCCTTCTAAGGACTTACAAAGACATTTAAAGAAAAAGAAAGATCAATTAATTATTATTTTTTTTAATTGCAGACTGCAGCCTTGTGTTGACTAATAAGATACAAAATAGCTAGTGGGATCTCATCAGACTCGAAGTGCTTGTGCATATAGTCAATGGACTCACGGACCATGGTGCAGTGCGGTGTGCCAAGAATCCCACAGTAACCCTGTGACAGGCCTGTTAATGAAGTGAGGCTGCACAAAGCCAAAACAAGTCCTCTCTCTCTCTTTCTTCCTCTTCCCCTGTTTCCTGCTTAGCGTCTCCCTCCTCTAACACTGCTCTCTAGCCCTGATGTCATTGGCTTCCCGACGGCTTCACGCCTACCGTGTGTTGTGCTTATTCTGGTGTAATGTGATCATACAAGCTAATGTAGAGCTTATTTTTGAGCCAATATGCTAACTATGAGTTAGGTTTTTGTTTTTGTTTTTTGTAATCTACTAAATCTTTCTATATTCTATATGAAAAAGATTCTCAGTAGATGTCAAATACATTCCATTTGAATTGTTTTGTTCCTCTTTCTCTCTTTTCTTTTTTCGATCCATCTATATCCTTCCCTGTGTTCCTATGGTTTATACTGCATTTCTCAAGAGGTTTGTCACAGCCTCTCCATTTACAGTGTCTAGCCAGCACTACAAACTAAAAATATAAAAATGATACAATTTGGAGGGCCTGTAAATCTCATGGTTTAGGGTGTTATGTTTTATGCCCGCATTGAAGAAGAGCTGACACAAGGGTTATCTACACAACTCCATTTGTCTGTTTTCATATCTCCTTACCCTCTCAGCTGTTTTAATGTCCCATAGGAGCCGACAGGGACAAATATGCAAGCTTATTTACTCAATATTTAAATTTTAAGAGTTTGAGCTGATTATGCAAAATGCTGACACGTATGGCATGCCACATGATGCTTGTGATATACTGTATTAAAAGGTAAATTGGCAGCCCCTCTGGTCATGAGATGCAACTGCACTCAAATTTGTTGTTTTTTTTTGTTTTGTTTGTATTGAAATCATATTAGACATAGCTTCGCCACTGCCAAAGAGGTAGGAAGCCATGTCTGTTAGCATAATAACTCGTGTGCAGTATTTCCCACCACTGTACTATGCATTATATAGGAACTTGTAGCGAGAATTGGTTTCACAAAAAGCTTCGAAAAATCCATTCCAATACTAATAGCAACAAAAGGTTTATATTATAAAATTTTAAAAAGTTTTGAGATTTTCTATACAGAGTAAAATATCATATTTTCACACCTTATTCTGAAGATTTGAAAAAAAAATTCTGGTTAATGTAATTGGATTTAAGAATATTGTATATCAATGAGAATGGTAGACTGCACAGAACCTGGCTAAGGTCACTGTCAAAGCTTGCTTCTGAAAGCATTTCTATATACTAAAAATATTTGCAGTTGTGCGTTTATGCTGAGTAAAAAGGCTATTTAATTCTCAATGTCATTTCAAGCTAGTTATGTCAAGACTACAATTTGACTACAATGTAAAATAAATTCAGTTCAATATAATATTTTAAATTGGTGGTGTTGAATGTCTGCTGGTGCAAAGTGGGCCTTTTTGTACCAAACAGATTGACACCACAGAAGGAAGACTAAGAAAAGGAGCAGGAAACAAGGCCAGAGCATCTGATTTAGTTCAATCCATTGGGATGGCTCTCTGGCTCTCTGGTGTGCTGACCTGTCACAGTGAGGATTGTTTTGTCCATATGAGAAGGGCTCAGAAATGATGAATAAATAATCAGGGGCTTTGACCCATTGTGCACCAAAAGGCTCAATGCTCCAAAAGTAGTTCATAGTACACCAGTATAGTTATACAACAGTGGCTGCGATTCATTTAAAAGTACACTCCACAATTGTGTTACAACTGTACAAGTGTGGTGACTGTAGGGGGGGGTAGAGATTGGCATGAGTCTAAAAACACTCTATAGGGAAGAGTAGAGAGGAGTGCCACCCACTCAATTCTCTTGCACATCGGAATTGTGACGCCCGTTTCACCCGCTAGGGACATTCCAGACACAAATGAAGGTGTTTCCCTATAAAAAATATTTCACCTCATGTAGCCTTACAACAGTGCCATGAATGTTGACTTAACATGTTGTTTGTTGTGATATTACAGTATGTTAATCACTTAACACTATTCATTGTGTGGGCTGTTACCAACCGAGTTCAGCTTTCAACTAATTTGAAATATGTTAATATATTATTTTAATTCACACAATATTTATGCACGATGGAGCACAAAATATTTTTGCGGATGTCACCCAGATGGTCATGGATAGGTTAAGCCAGGTAAAGGCCATATGCGCAACAGACAACTAGTGCTGCCTCCTGCATGATACTTCCTGCTAGCCTACCAGGAAGACCCTCTGTCAAGGGCAGATGGCCGTGACATGAGCCCTAACCTTTCATACACAGACTCTCTTGGATTCAACAGAGGCTGAAAAATTGGCACGAATAACAATCTAATCCTAGTTTTAAGGTTTTTTATTCAAAAACAGACTAAAACAGATAAGATAAATGAGAGGATAATGCAGTGGCCCAAAGCATCCGTGAGCGCAGCCTTTTCTAGCATCAGGAATCCTACAGGGAGGGGTAGACAAATGTTTGAGGGCCATGCTGTGCCTATGCTGTGCCCTTCATCCACCTCTTAATCAGTTTTAACCTGTGCCTGTTCAATTCAAATGAATCACCCCCATTGGCTTCACGTCAACATAGACGTCAACATAGATAGATATATAGATAGATATATAGATAGATACTATATTGATCCCGAAGGAAATTCAACATAGACGTCAACATAGACGTCAACAAAAACGTCAGCATAGACGTCAACGTATGCCACGTGTCCAAACATTGTCCTAAAACCTGAATCATATATCCCAGCCTAATGTCTAATTTGTTAAACAAGCACTCCACAAGCACTGACCCATATCGAATAGTTTCACACCGAACAATAGTGGCATATGAGGGTGCTTGTAAACCAATCTGACTCACAAGCTGGTACGGTGGGTTATACCATGACACTGACCTACTGTTGTGCAGTATAGTGGGTCAATCTGACTGTGACATTAAAGCAACCTTCAGCTCCAGGGCAGTAGAGGGAACAAGTGATGCCCTCATCATCAGGGACAACCTCACTTAAAGGCTTCTCTGCAGAGCTGATGAATCAACAGGAAGCGAAAACGCTTTTGACTGATTTCACTTTCAACACCAGATTGTAGGGTAGCACATTTAATCATATATTAATCAAGATTACAGTTTTGGCTTGCTAGTTCAAATTACTGGACTTAGGCTACTGCTTGAAGGCTAAACAGAGCATTGCTAGTATTGATTGAAAAGTTTCTTTTGTTGAGACAATAATGTTCTTGGTTTTAAGTTGTTTTTCAGTTTTTCAGTTATTTGCGTCATCTTAGCATCATTCATTTCTGTCTATTGTGATAAAAGCCTACATTGTGCTGTTCAACAAATACTGTATGCTGCATTTCTGCTGCGTCGGAGCTTGATCCTTTAAACTGTTGAAAGTATTGTGATTTATATCAAATCAAGCTATTTAAAAAGCCACAGTTTGGAATTTGGTTGTGATATATCAATCAATACAATCATTAAATAAAGTATCCTACTCTATCCAAAGGACTACTTTTTTGCATATCACTCTGCTATCACGGTGTGACAGTATGCCCAGCAAATATTTTATAAAAATATAAAATAAAATAACATAAAGGATTTTAACATTGTCTTAATTCAAAGTGATGGAATCATGGCTCCCTTTTTTTATTGCATAATGTTAATTTAATCCATCCTTCACATACATTATGTGAAGGTTACTAAGGAAATACCCAACTATCCCATTCATAATGATTTGTCATAGGTGTTCTTCTGTGATAGCAGCTTTCACAAGCCAAGTACAAAAAAGGGCGCCGTGGAGATGATAAGCAGAAGTTATGACGCTCAGAGGCATGTTTCTAGAGATGGGTGTGGGCACCCATTCTTTCCAGGCCTGTGTCCCAGCACCTCAGTCAAGACTGCAGTGCTGGCTTTCTCCACGGGCCCCTATGGAGCTCAGGATAGGGCTTAGTGTACGTCAGCCAAGAGCATGGTGACATATGTGCCATTATTTATAGCCAGCAGATCCGCTGAGAGGCCCAGGGGCTGCTTAGAGAGGTATTATTTGAGAGCCCGAAGACCGGCCTGGCCAACATGCAGCCAGCCAAACATGCAGCAGCCAAAAAGATACAAAAAACAAAACAATAATACTTCTCCTCTCAGGAGAGGCTGTAATATAGTTATGTACAAATTTGAATAATGAATTATGGACAGAGAAGTGAACTGACATGAAAAAGCATGTTTATAAGACAGCAAATAAGCAAATAAATATAACATTTTGCATTTCCTTTTCTAATTAAAGTTACTGTGTAATCACATGAAATAACATTAATGGAAAATGTTGCGATTTTGCAGTTGAGAATTCCATTAAACCCACCAATGCGGTAGGCTATGTCAACTCATACCACTGATGAAAGATAATCCAACTAGCCTGAAACAGAGTGACCTGACATAAGTGTTGCCGGGATGCCAAAATGTCTGTAATCGGTGGAATGCTTAATAACCCCGTTAGGGGTAATCCCTATGTGGCAAAATTCATCTTTTAGTAGACAATGGGATTAGGGCTAGACATCCCCTTGGCTACGGTGCCAGCAAGCCATAGCCTCTGACACTAAAGAGGGCAGCACACAAGACACGGTGAACCCTAGTGGGTCTCAACCCCCCTGGGGGGTACTGAATGAGTTTTGAAATAACCTTTCCTTTATCTAGTTTTATGGTTGTACTGTATCATTATCTTGGGGTTTGGTTCTGACCATTTATGCAGCAAAACGAAGAACTAAATCTGAACCAGACAAATGATTCAATGCAATTCAAGGCATATCACTTCACAGGCTATCTGATCTTAAGCCAGAGTCATGAATTCTGCAGCTTCACCTTAACTGGACTTTGCTCAAAGAGCCAAACGGCCAGAAAGGTGACTCCAATTACAGTCAAATCCCCAGTGCACACAGTTAAACAGCCAAGCTGCAAATTTGATCAGGTATATTTACTCGTGTCCTGGGTACTAGATTTTTCAGATTAGGATAGGCAGTCAGGCAGTTTAATTTTCTCATCTTCAAAACTTGCACCAGCCCTGCAAGCTCCAAGACTACAAGTAGGCCTATGTGGTTAAAAAGATTGCTCTCTGCTGGTACAGCCAGGACGAAATAAAAAAATTCTGACATAGGCTAAGGAGGTAAAAGTGAACCTAAAATGTCGATTAAACACTAAAGCTCCGCAAGATGTGTGAATCAACCCTAAGTTCAACAGAATCAATGACTGTCATTTTATTTGCAATTGCAAACCTCTTAGATCGCAACAATGTTGATGTTTAACCATGATATCTATCGTTCAGGATTTGTGTTCTGTGATCAGCTAAGTAGGACATTATGATACAGGGCGGAGCGACCCAGAGGATGGTAACAGAAATACAAAATCCAAAGAAAAATGGAACAGAGGCACGTCAGTTTTAGCCAACTGGGACAAAACTATTTCGCTAGTATTCTGCTTTCCCTGATCATAAGATATTGTAGTGCGCAACATAAAATGGCGTTTATCTCCAGTAGGTTACAAGCACTGAACAAAATGCAGTTTTGCAGACAGTTTTAAAAATATACATGTCCATGCATGTACATTATAATGGTGTAGTGACAGCTTTATATAATCCTAACACTACAGTACATGGCTCAATTTGACTTCTTACCGCTCATGCCTGGTGTTTCCAACTCGCGTCTCCCTCCAGGTGATGTTGCGATCATAGTTTTCACTTGAACATTAGTCCAAAACGTCTTTAATTTCCATTGTGGTCGATTTGCCGAGACGCATTTCCCCGATTTAGTCCTTCCTTCGTTTGACCACAGCGACTCGGCTGGAGTGCGTGTATAAAACGAAGGAGGCGTTAAGCGCGCTGGTGCTCAGCCTCCCACAAGTCACTGTGGTGATAGATGGGAGAACACAACTCTATCCTGTTCGTACACTGGAAATAGTAAAACCAACGGACAATAAATACGCCAAAATGTTGTTATTAGATAAGTCATGAATCAAACATTCGTTTTGTGAAATAATAGTCTCCTGTTGGATCTGCATACGTATCCTACTTAGGCTACTTATAGTAGCCTATTGGCTATGCCTGGAGCACAAACGTCCTGGAATGCCACCCAAGTGATCAATGTGGCGAATTTATCATAGACTATAATCAGAATTTCGCTGAAATCTAATAGTAGGGTATTATGCATGTCTTTCGTAAATTCTCATTTATTTTAGAATCAGGCCGACATTTTTCCACCAACTACAATAAAGTACATTTGTACAGGGGTATAAAACACTGTACCTAAAACATGCAAGCAGCTTCTGAATACAACCACTACTTAATTGTCTACAGTTGTAGACATTCTGTCTGAAACTCCAATCTATTTGAAACGCAGTGTATTACCAACCTCTAAACCATTCTAAGGTCTGGTGAATTTAGTCACTAACGTCAGTGGGTTGTCAGAAAAAATGTAAGCTCTTGCACAAACCTGAATGGACTTAAATATCCTGGAGCAGTTTAAGGGCATTGCATGAACTTCCTTAACCAGCCATCTCCTCTTGCCCGAACAAAGGTTGAATAAAATGTAGTTGTCATTTATTGTCACCATCAAACTTAATATTTTTAGTGATTTTTATAAAGTTCTATTCTTGGTGAACTGAGTGCAAGAAACATATAATGCTGACAAGATTTATGGAGATATGAATTAGGCCGAGTTTTATTCTAAAATACTGTCAAAAAATGTACACCTACTCGATTCCAATCTACAGTAATTGCAAAGATGTTTAAAAGATAATGTGGAATTGACTATCTACTGTATTTATATACGTACTGACATTTACTTTTAAGGTAAAGGTGGCTTCTGCTCTGTAATCTTCAACCTCATCTCACCGTTTCAGTGTAACCTGGACTAACTAATACAAAAGCGTTGTATTAGTTAGTCTAGTGTAGAAGCACTGCTCTACACTAGATAATACTTCTATAACCCAACAATAACACAACATCTTTACACTGTAACTGAGGCCATATGGGACAAACATGGGCTTGTTGACTGCAGTTGTTTGATTATAGGCCTCAGGAACAGAAATACTAATACATTGGTTGAGAAATTCAAATCTTATGCATAAATAGCATACCATCTGTCAACAGAATAAAGTTTGTAGGCTTTGTTCTAATAAAATTAATCAGACAATCCTGAAATAGGTGCACATATAGGCTACCAGGCAGCTGCATGTAATAAAAGTATTTTTTTTTCAGTGAGATTTCTATAACCCATATTTGTGGTATTGTGAAATACCCCCAGCAATAGAGAGAATGTGAACCTGTTTGTGATAAAAAATATCAATGTTATCTTCCAATTTTTGTTCTGCTTGGGGTATATTGTATCCCACAGTATGCTGCAAGCAATTACCAAACACGTGCATTTGTAATCAAACTGTTTTAACAGATTACTTGAATGCTTTTTGCCTCAAGGCAAAAGAGATTTAGTTATTTTATTGACTCATTTTCTGTTGTCACTTTTCAGTGCCCTTTTTTCCCCTTTTCAATTACAATTAGGTCATTTAGCAGATGCTTTTATCCAAAACGACTTACAATTACATGGTGATATTACATGGAGCAGATATGGGTTAGATAGGGCATCTTGGTCTAGGATGATGCTTACAGGTAGGCCAACACTGGGGCTCGAACCCACAACCTTCCAGCTGGGAGTCCAACACCTAGATCACTGTTTCATAAAGGGAAAACTCCTACATTTGCATGTGGAATTACCCTTGTAACATAGTTGTTTTGATTTGAAACTCATTGCCCCTCCTACAACTGAGTGGCTCACATTCCTTTCTACCCCTCCACCTACAGCTCTGATAGGCTCACACGTTTCTCTACCTCTCCCCACAAAAGCCATCCACACCTTTGTGCACAGTTTCAAATATCAACAGTGAGCTGGGACAGAAATTTGAGGACTCGTGGGCGCAACGGGCAAAGAGTGTACCTTTAAAACTACAAAACACCGCATCAGCCATTAGCAACATGAAAAATCAATTGAAACAGGCTACCAACTTTTGTCACTGCTCTTATCTGAAATAGTGATCCCACTAGGCAAGGTTATATGATCTATGATTATTATTCGATAATATTCTCTACATTGCTCTTGTACTAATGGAGCCTTGTATTTTCTGTAACTCAGGTTCAACTGGGGAATTGATGTTGGTCTTAGCGTTGCGGTTTTATACAAAACAGATGGCGGATTTATCTGATTAAGGCGTGCTACTGTCGGAGCCGTGCACCGGTTAAGAAGACCCTGGCAGGGGCTTATGTTCTGATGTACAGAAGAGAGTAAAGAGATTGTGATTTGCCCGGTGTCTCCTAATGCTCTCCCACCGACTCTTGGTCCAATATCAGTGGTCAGATGCCAGGAAAAATAGTCGTCAGAATTCTCTGCAGTCCCCCTGGTGTCACCGCGACTCAGGCCTCACTTTGAAGCTGCTTGGCTCAATACGAGTGCACTGCAGACAGACCTCTAGCACACTGTTTACGGAAACATAGGAGGTAGACTTCCCACAAGCCATCTGCACACACCTTAGTATTTTGCATATGGCTCTTCCTGACAGTCCTTAGAGGATGCAAAGAGGATTAACATGCATTCAGTGTCCACTCTGGAGTACAGGAAATGAGTGTTTAGGGGTGCATTGTTATCCGGATTGAATTACATGCAGGGCTACCGTCGTCTTGGCCAGTATTAGAGGGAATCCAAAGGCCTGGTATTAGTCAAAACACTGTCATTTTGTATGAGAAAATATCTAGTGGGGTTATGTACTGTCTATTTATACTACGTGAAGTTCTGCATTACTTTTGTTAAACCCTCGACTCCTAGCGTCCTTATCTTAAACGATACAACGATTTTGCGTACCAAAATATTTCATCAGAGTAGACTCACTACCAGTAGAGATGTCGAAGCTCTGTTTTGAGAAACTGGTATTTGATACACGATCCCTCATCGTGTACTAATAATGTTTAGCATTATTTAATGCATACGCGTACTTCCTGCTCTGATTAGAATTTTGTCCGCAACAGCTTGGCCTTGGCTATCCTTGGAGAGACGCTCGAATAAATGAACTCCCCGAATCAGAAAATGTTAACTAAATGTTAGTTAAAAAAAGATGACTACTATGATATACTGTCATCCGGACTCTTTCAGTGTGGTACTTATTATTTAATGCTAAACAATCAGCCAATGCTCTTAAATGAAGGTAAGAATGCTATAGAGTCATGGGTTTAAAAAATGTGTTTATTCCTTTATCACAAGTACGCACCTTTACATACTAATTTCACATACTGTATCACATACTGTATACATGTCATATACTTATACATACAGTATAGTCATACACCATGTTATATAGTGTATATGCTAAAAATGTATGTGTAGTGAGCTGAGGACCACACATCAAGCAAAAGTCCCCATGCCTGCTAATGTAACCTTGAGCATAAAAAACTCCCCCCTGTGATAACTTACTAGATTTTTTGTCCAAATGTCGCTGGACTGCTGCAGGCTTGACAGATTCTTGTATGTTCATCGCGTACTTCCTGCTCTGATTAGAATTTTGTCCGCATATTGGACAGCTTGGCCTTGGCTATCCTTGGAGAGACGCTCGAATAAATGAACTCCCCGAATCTGAAAATGTTAACTAAATGTTAGTTAAAAAAAGATCTTCAACTACGATGATATACTGTCATCTGGACTCTTTCGGTGTGGTACTTGCTTTAAATGGCGTTGGGAAAGTGAATACTGCAACAGTTTGAAGAGCAATGAACATTTAAACAAGACATTTTCACTGTCCCTGGGCTGACCGGTGTGTCTAGGACAGCCATCCTCATCGCAGGTGGAATAAACTAGCAGTCCGTCTTATTATGCAACAGCTGCATAGCATCTGTTCAGGGTGTGGGGCATGGAGTGACCCCATGTATATTTAGAGTTGTAAACCCTGGCTGGAGCTGTCGGGGAACCACTGTTCAGTTGGGACAAACAATAAGACTTAAGCATGTCGGCAGAATTGGGGGGGTGGGGACGTGGGGTGGTCTGCTCGAAGTCATTTTTAAGGAAGACGCAAATCGGTTTTGGTACTTGGAATGAGAGTGCTTGTTTGTGAAAGAACAGTGGGGGGGCCTCTTGAGGTTTAGCAGAAAAGAAATCCCACACCGCCCACTGATCACAAAGCTCTGTAAAGAGGTTTTCACTTCAAAAGCGCAGTAAAACTAGCATGCAGTGCCGGAGAAGGGGCTTTTTCCACAAGTTCACTGGAAGAAGGGGCCTTGAATTACGGCCGTGAAATCCTAACAACCTTATCTCTTCTAAATGCTTAACATGAGAAGGTAAAAAGTGTGCGTCTCTGCTCGGGCTACTATGGAGCTGTCCCTGGTGCTTAGGACTAAAACCTCATGGTTCACAGAGTTGCTGTCCGTGGTGCTAAACTTGTACGATTGAAAAATAATTTATCCTCCTTCACTGGCTGTTCTTTCGCTTCAAAAAGATATATGCCGAAGGCATTTATCTGGGAAGTTAATAATCCAACAGTTTCCAACGGGGAAACTACATTACAGGCACTTAGGTGAAGGTCTGAAAGTTTAGCAGCCACAAATCAAATGATCCTCCAATCCACCAGGCTGTGCTTTAGCAGGCTGTCGGCAATCGCACATTGTTGTGTGCAGAATTTGTTCTCTAATCCACTTTTGTAATCTTTTACTTTACAAGCCAATCAGCTCAATCAATAGGTATATATTGAATTGTGTGATGTGAATTCCCCCTGTCCTTTGTAATAAAGTTATGAATATCTTACAAGACAACCAATAAATCTCTGCATCATTTATTCATTAAAGGCACACTCCTCAGTTTGTGTCAGGAATTACCCTTGTGGTGACATTAAACCTTTACACCAAACCTTGGCTTGCATTCCTCCCTGTGGCTCTTCCTGCAGCTCTGTAATGCTCACACTATTTTCTACCCCGCACAGCCACGGGAGCTGTAGAGGATATTTGTGGTTCTTGGGGATAGGGGTATAACATAATTGAGGAGTGTACCATTAACTGAGGCTATAGAAGGTTACACGTTTCCGGAAAGGGAGATTGCTCATAATGTAGTTGGCAAGATTTTTGTGACTCATGCTGGCTCACAGTCTGGTCCAATTGAATCTTGCCACGTACTGTAGCTTTTTGACAGTTCTGAACGCCTGCTCTAGAAGGAGTTTTAAGAAATAAGATACTCTTTTGAGGGGTCTGCGTCATGTTTTAATGCGGTGTCATGTGTATATTGCACTGTTTTCAGTAAAGACACTGTGTAATCTAGTATATGTTTTGCATTATCACTGTGGATTTATTTTATTAGCATTTGACACCTATAAAAATGGTATTAGCATGCATTACAACATACAGAAGCAGGTTCGCTCACCCTCCACTCTTAAAAGGAGGGTACATTCGGGATATTGGTGTAAATATATTATTGAAATGACCAGTAATTACAAAAATATGTATAAAATTACTAGAGAAATCTAGAGAAAACACTTTCTTAAATTTATATTTTATATCTAGAAGAAAATCATGAGTTATGACTTTTCAGTTACCCCTGCAAACATACCATTAAATCACCTACACACCAATGAAACACAGCACAGAGAACAAAGGAAAACCAAGGGATAACCTCATCCTTGAAGTCTTGAAGTCTGGTTTCTATTCATTGCATCCTGATCCCCTTCTGGCAGACGGTTTGTATTTCAATTGATGATTTTAATAAGCATTGGAGGGACCGTGACAGCTGCCAGGTATAAAGGTGCTTTCACGGATGAATTGTGATTATAAAAACATTTCTTTTTCAGGTGCAAAATGTGTAAAATGTATGAGTGAATTTTGTGGTCCAGAGCGGTGTGGCCCACAGTGCTAGACTGTCGTCATTGAAGATTGTGTATCAGTGCATTTTGTTAAACACAACAATTAGATAGACGTTTGTTTTCCAACACTGTAACCAAAACACCATCCATTTTAAAGCTATAGTCCTTTTAATTAGCACCTCAATGTTATTCTTAATCAGTTTATTTTATTGTACGTGACATGTACGGTAACTACTGTAGACTACATGGAACCCATCAGCACATGAGTCAATGGGGGCACTTATACTCCATTTAGTTCAGACTGTTTCTCTCTGGTGGACCAACCACTGCTGCTGTTTGATGCCAAACAACACAACCTATGATGCATCGAGTGCCAGGTTATGAAGTGCAAACATAAAGGCTCAAAGGCATAAAGGCTTTCATGAACGGCAATTAGACGTTTTATAGATAATATGCCACGAATATAAAAATATCTGACACTTATTATTGAAAAGGTTTGAGGTTATAGCTTTAACCTGCCAATTAAAGTGATTATAAATCGGATTAATTTATGTTTGGCACATGGCATGTGTATTTAGCGCATGTGTTTTTGATAGAAAATGCATCTTGTGGCACAAGCACGGAATCATGCACAAAACTGGTAAACCAAGACTGACCCAAGAGGAAGCACTGAGTAACCCTGTAGGCTGAGCTCAAAACCCTGTAGGCTGAGGGCTTTATACTCAGTAATTTGGCTCTGGGAGTGTCTCTCTGTCTGAGTTTATGGCCCTTGACTCAGGAGAAAATTGTGCCGTAAATAGGTCCAATGACAGCAGAGGTGAAAGGGAAAACTGGTCCTTAGAGAGAATGGCTTTTGAGATATTTTCTATTGCTGTTTTTCTATCTTTCACACTAGATTGGATATTTTAGAAAGCTGTAGTAACATTGTCCTGGTGCCTGTCTTGGCCTGCTTTCTAAACCCAAGAGAAGTGTCACAGTTGTATCTTCATTCCCTGACAAAGGTCTTAGACCATGTAGATTGATTATAAACATTGATGCTGTACTAATTGTGATAATTTGCCCACATTTAAAAAGAACTGAGGATGGGGAGGCGGGTCATATTTAAGACACCGCTAAACAAAACTAGCTTTTTGCTATTAAATTACAGTTTGTGCAAATACAATGACCTTTCCACTATGCTAGAGTCCTTCAAAATTAATTAAATAGAAAAACCACAATGACATAAATCTTCAATAATTATTAAATTATTACAGCCCTCTATCAATAAAAAACAAATTAGGATAGTAATAATACACTTGAGAAAAATAGATTCTCTTCATTGCTACATTACACCAACCAGCTAGCTAACACAATTTTATGGTTGTAATTAACACAAGATGGTTATTTTAAAAAAACGTTAGGGTCTCTACAGTACAACACAAGTAGGAAGGTGAAATAATCCTCTGCAGACATGCTGCTAGAGTGAAAAATAATTTGCGTGGTATTTTCTGTATTTACACAGAAAGTAGCCCTACTTGTGCCAGACCACTGTCTTGAATTGGCTTGAACTGGACACAACTCCACCCAAGAAGGACCTCTTTGCCAGAGAAATTTTGGATTGAGAATGTACTGCGTGTAATTGGTTGTATCAGACTGACGAAGTAGTGAAAATATGGATCCACCAAATTCCATCTTAAACTAGGATGATACACCCATATGAATGATAATATATAAAAAGGTGCCCATTAATGTATTGTGAAGATCCGTATTTGTTTCCAGAGAACATATAGGTTAGACTCACTCCACTCAAAAACATGTTGTATTTTATTGTTAACTTTTGGAGGCATGACTAACTATTCTGTGCACATGTCCCTCCTGAAACCGAGAACTCCCTCCGCCCCAGAGCTAATAGGTTCACAATATTCTCTACCCCTCCCGCTACAGCCGCGGACAGTTGTGTTTCAAAACAGTTGGAAAAAAATCGGGAGTTTTGAGGGCGCTACAACACAATTGTTAATTGTTAATTGTTAAATGGTTATTTAAAAAAACGTTATCACAATTGTTAATTGTGTTGTTGTAATTGTGTTGTAGTTTTTTCAATTTTTTCACATTCTCAAAATCTATGACCACATCTTTCTTTAGGTGGACCTACCTATTCACAAAACCACATTTACATGTTTTGTGTACCACACAAGGATCCACATGGTCTAAGGCAGACATGTTAAACTCAAGTCCCAGAATGCACTGCAACAGCTAGCTGATCGTGTCTGTGAGATTGCCACCAATTTACAAGCACAGTTGTTAGAAAAGGAAAAAGACTTCATTGTATAACCTGTCTGATTAATACATTTTGAAAATGTTTGGCCCTCGAAGTAATCCCAGTTTTAAATTTCCTGGACAATCCTGGTCTAAGGAATTATTAATACATTAGGAAGTCATAATTCACAATTGTCACCTACTGTAATGCGAGAGGCTTTCAAAAATCACAATGTTGTGTACATGCAGTACATACAGGGCAAATTACCATGTAGCGTAAATCTTTCCGACAATAACACACAGACAGGTTCGTTCATTATGGGGCCTATCCGGAAACTCACACCATCAGACACGCTGACCTGTGTGGTCAGGAGCAAGCTGACCCACTTTTCTGACACGGCTTTATATCAGCTCGTTTTTCATGAGGTCTACCTGCTGGCTGTTCCAACCCAGACGCTGTCGACCGCTGGAGACTTGATGGATGGTTAGCGGGATGGTTATGCTATATTCCAGTGGGTCAAAGAGGGAAGATTGGTACCCCCCCTTCACCGGGGGGAGCTATGACATTGGGGGGTGCCAACATAGTTTCAAGATTTTGAAGTCATCTTTTTAATACTTAGTTTTATCTTTTTACACTCCCAGAACTGCACATTTCCTCCCCAGCTGATTGTTTCTATTTTGTACAACTTTTTTGTAACGCTGGTTTCAACCATGAGGGTAATTACAGACACAAACTAACTACAGACACACAAAAAAACATTTTTGGCATGTATGGCCGTATATATAATTTTTATGTACAGTAGTTCATAGCTTATGAGCCTGTGAGCTATGCACCACGTATTTTGGGGGCCAGGGCACAAGAAAGGTTGAGAATCGCTACTATATTGACTTTATATTTTCTGTCAGTCTGTCTGTCTAAGGGCATTTGAGTTTTACAGCGCAATCGTATGATTGAGTGATTGTGTGACATTGAAATGTTCAGAATCGAAGTTGCGGGTCATTTCTCTCACTGAAATAATACAACTCGAATAGAAATGGCGCCCTGATGCCAGATTTAATAACAAAAGAAATGTCACAGTCTTACCTGGCCATCACTTGGAGTTGATGCCCATTTTATGCTTCACTGAGTACCGAGTCATGCAAGAGCAAGCAATTCATGGAAAGAACAGAGGAGCCTGGAATAGCTCATGCCTATGGAAACCCATTCATATTGATGTACTCATGGGAATTAGCTGATTTTATCTGCAATGCACACGTGCAGGTTATCCTATGCTCCCCAAAAAGGTCTTCATGCTTTAATATGCAGCTTACTGTATAATCAGATAATATCTAAATGCTAATTATCTAATTAGCTTTTAATTTACACATGGCTTTAACAACACTTATCCAAAGAGAGTTGACATCTCCTTCATCTGCGCTGACAGGCATTTAGGTGTTTTAAAGCTTTTTTTTAAACCACAGACAGATGTCTTCATTGTCAGTATTGGTTGATTGAGCAGGTAACAAATGTGTTCAAATCATTCCAATCAAAGACTGACTTTAACTTCAAGTTAAAAGTATTTAAATGTACTTTTGTTTTCTGATGCAGGTTATCACCATCTGTGGGATTATAGAAGGCAACGATTCTACAACTCATTGTTTCACCGTTTTTCAACATTTCTACAAACAGCAGGGAAATATCAGCTTAGCCGCTTAGCCGCAGCTTAGCCGCAACAATATGGCAATATTAAAAACATCCCATAGAAGTTGATAAATTACACTCCTCAATTTTGTTTGCACCCCCAGAACCCCAATGTTCTTCCCCAGCTGACTGTTTATGTTTGAAACACATCTGTGCATGAAAGTGCACTTGACTGTAGAGAGAGGGGTAGAGAACGGTTTGAGACCTGTATTGATATTGTATAACCTGTTTATTGCTATTGATGTGATTACAGAAAATCTATATTGAGACAGGATTTCCATCAACTGAATAATTTAAATCTTGAAATGTCCATGTTGGAATTGTGCACTACCCCCCAATATGTTAAAAAGGAATGACATGACATGGAGTGGGATGAATTATATATGGAGAATGGATACCACATCCACATGACAATCAAATCTACTCCATTATGGGCATGTTTAAGGCTGATAATGAAAGTAATGTCAATGTCTACATATACCCTATATTGGTCTGTTATTAGTCTATTGGTCATATGCAGGATAGGATGTTTACATGGAGTCACTCGTTTATTCATTTCGAGTGTTTTCAGTGTTTAACTGACCTATATTTTTAAGATTATATAAAATAGATCTCTTCCATGGTACAAGTACCCTATGGACAAAGTCAAACTCTCAGCATCTCTAACCAAATTAATTTGACCATGACTGTTTGAAGTTTTGCGATATGTGCAAGATTACATGCATAATAAATCAGTTTTGTATTCAGCTGCTTTTTAAAATTCACATCCTCTCTCGGAAAGCATAATGAAGATTCTTTAGTGTGGTGGTGTCTGTCTAGATTGGTGTGTGATTAGAATGCCTTAGAATGACAGATGATCATAATTTCTGTCTTTGTTTAAATGAAAGATTCATGGCGATGCCCATGCATTTTGTTTTTTTGTACACATCACAACCAGAGCCATGACCAGCAACCAAAATATAATATATGAAACTCTGGCTAGTGATTCCAAGATAAATACAACATTATCTTACCTAAACATATTTGGTTTTTACATTAAAGCAATGTCAAAACATTGTCATAAATATACATTTTAATTTATGGCTGATTGAGGTAATGGACTAACGATTCAGACTACTTCCCATTGATGAAAGTCCTTCCATTTTCAGTGACATTCACTGGAAATGTACATTGAGGTTGAGCCACCATAAAGGATAGGCAGAACTAATTATAGTATAAGTATAAGCCTCTAATTGGCCTGCCACGCCATGCACAAGACACTGCAGGTGTGTTGCCTAAAATACACAAAAGTGTCAAGTTCAAGACTAAAGCTCTGTTGGTAAGTTGGTAACCTAAAAATATTTAAGGTTACTAACATGAAATTGTGCCCTTTTCCCATAGTGTGACTCAGATTTGCATGTTGCTACTTTTGCTAAAAGTAGTTCCTCATGAGGGTTTCGTGGTGAGTTTCTGGGGTCGCTATAGCATAATTGAAGTGCGTACCTTTAATTCTTCAATTCCCCATTAATATGCATATACTATACATATGGAAATGCCCTGCCCATTTAAAATGCTTATAAAATCATGTAACAATATGCTACACTCTACCCCTTTAAGCTAATATATCTCCTTATACAGTCAACAACGTCTGGGACTAGTATCCTCTTAGTGCCTCATAGTTGCAGAGTTTAATTAGAAAGTGTTCACTTGTTGGAATGAAAGCCTCTGCACCCTTTTCAAGCGCAAAACCAATTATAATAGAAGTTCATGGAGTGACCCAGTCACAGCAGAGTTTCTACCCCTCCATTCCCATCTGGCTATCTTTCCAGAGAAGGCCCTACAGCCTGTAGGTTCCTCTTCAGCTGAGCACTCAATTCATTAGCCTTGATCAAACTGTCAACGATGCAGCCAGCGGAACAGAGGTTCTCCAAGAACACCCCAGTGAAGGTCAGGAATGACAAGAATATCTTTTTAGGCAGAAATGGAGGTAGACTGCAACATCATCTCTCTCCTGTATTTTCTGCCCATCGTACGTCACCGTGGGGAGTCATTGTTCAATCATTTGTTTTATGATAATGACAAGGACGTAAACCGCTGGCTGCTCCTTTTACGGCGTAGCCAATGAGGTTTCTTATCACGTCTCACTGACTAAAAAAGGTGTGAGACGCACCACATCATAAAATCTGTCTATTTCAGAGGGTAATATAGGAAAAAGTGCAGCCACTATGAAAGAATATTCCACTTAAAATGTATCACATCCCCATAATTTATATTAACTTAGCAAAGAGATACAACAAGAAATACAACATGGCATATTCTACAATAGGATAGCCTACTTGTCAGGGGGGTTTGGGTGCTAAGTGCAGGTGCAGACGGAACGGAAAACTCAAAAAGTACAAGTTTACAGAAATATCTTGGGATATTATACGAGATAGGCTAACTGCCAGCATACAAGAACATGTATGTACACGAAACAATAACCAACAAAGACGTTAAAGCAATCCTCAACATATACACCCCCCCAAAATACACACAGGTGCACATGATGAGTGATTAGGACCCGATGGGGTCTAGGAGCGTGGCCTGGGTGCGCTGGAGGCTGGGTGAGACACACATTGGTGAGGCCCAACGGGAGGGGCGAGGCGCCGTTCCAGGTGGCACCCCGGATAGTAAAAGCCGTGGTATACGTCCGCGTAAGCGGCCCGCACTAGACGCGCGTACTATACACAGATTTCGTCACGCTTACCGTACGCACGTACTGTAGCGCGTTGCCAAAATTTTGTGACCGGGCATCTCGTACACGCTGCCTGCGCGTTGACTGCGCATGTGCGAAAACTGAACGTGTTGTAACATGCCAATCAAGTAGGTAGTCCGAGTTGGGTGAGTGGGAGTGACAGAAGAAGAACATTTTAAAACTGCTGACCAGGTGGAAAGAGAAGATCATTTTAAAGAAGTGAGGTCATAGTGCTCATGCATCCAGAAACGCATCCAGGGCAATCTGAAAACTGAATATGGTAAGTATGCGTACAGTACGCGTACAGTACGCGCACAGTACGCGGACCGCGGAAGTATGCCTCGGCCTTCAGAACAGAATTTGTACACATAATGGTACATAACGAGCGTTCATATAGGAAAAATGGTGTGAAAGGCTTCTCTTTTGGGCAAAATAATCAAAGACTGGTGTATTTCCAGAAGTCCCAATGTTAACTATAGCATATAAAAGCTGTGAACCCTCTTATTTTTTGTTTACACAAGTCCTGTCTTTATCAACAGCTGTTGTTGCTACAATGTAACAGCTGTAATTTTGCTGAGAGACACATACAGTAGGTGCTGTGACACCTGCTGTCTTTTTACCAGCCAGATGGATCAGCGTTGATGTCCTTGGCACTTTAAACCTTTATGTCAGACTTGTTGGATTTGCTTGTGATGTACTGGGTGAATGCGCGTCGACACTTAATTTCAAATAAAAACATTATGTTCTGCCCTGGCTTGTAACAGGCGATGCAGTTCTTCGCAAAGCTGTCCCAAGTGTCTGAAATGAGTGTGAACCTGTCAGACATGGCCACACCTCCTTGTTGCCAAACAGCTTGGATGTTATGATTTCTCTGTAGTGGTTTAGTTTTTGGAGGTGCACAAAATAAGGAAAAGCGTGCAGAAGGAAAAGTCATGAAAGGACAGAAACATTGGTCTGCGTGGGAAATGGTGACTCAGGCGTTAAATAAGTTGTCGAGGAAGCATACAGTATGTTAGAGTTTTGTGGATCAAACCAATTCAAAAGGATTCTGATGGGAAATCTCAAATCCCTTCATTTATTTGAAAGGTATTATATCATAAAGTTACAATTATAGTTCAAATCAAATGCATCAGTCAGGGAAACAGTGCAGTCACTGCTTAGTCTAGTTTAAACCTCTCTGTCATATGGAAACACAGGCTATCTGCCATGTAAGTTTTATAATCTAGTGGATACATCAATAAAGCTACTGAATCTCTTTTCAAGTTTAATCGTAATAATTATATGAAGGCACAATATTTATTTCCCTGTAAAAGCACACAGTAAACCCAGTGTGGGAAAAATAGAGCAGTTGTGTATGTGGTTCTAGGTTGCACTGCATCATAGGCTGAGCATTTCCCCGGTCCATTTCCTTTTTTTTTGCACAATTTTCCATTTAGCATATTGTACTCATCGCCTTTATCCTTCATACAACAGCTGAGTGTCCCCACAGGGTTTATAAAAATGCAATCTACTAACTTTGCAAGTTCCCTCTCTACCACAGAAGCAAATAGGATGGAACCAGGTGTTCACCAAGTAGCAAGGAGTATGAAATAATACAGAACTGGCCTTCATTTTAATGATAGCACTTTGTTAAAAGCAGAGTTACACACTGAGATTCACTCACTAAGGAAACATAATGTTTGTTAAGACCTATACATTTTATAGAACCTTACATTTCACAAAGCATTTTCAGGTCCTTACTACCACTTAATCTTATCTTAATTAACAGCTAACCCCACCCCCGGTATAAGAAAGGGAAAGACAACAGCAAAACGACAAACTCAGACTACACATTAGTGAATCTCAGTGAAAGCTTTCTTAGTGTAATGTAGCTTTCGAATAAGGCAGTGCCAAAGTAAATCTACACAGCTGCCTTAACGTTGCACTCCAATCCACCGAACACCCCTGGGAGACAAGCCAAGCCACATGGCTGTTATTTATCGAAAAGGGAGCGGCATATTGGAGGGTTCCATGCTAAGTACACTATACTGGTCAAGTGTTGAGTGTAACAGTGTCACCTAATTAACGAGACACAGAGCAGTAGAAAAAGGAGTAAAAATAGCACTGCTCAGAGACAGCAAGCTGATTAAGTAGTTCTGCATTCAGGCTTTGAAGAGAGAGAGAGAGAGAGAGAAAGAGAGAGAAAGTATGGCAGTAGGAATAACAGCACACTCGCAATTATAATGAGAGAAGACTCATTCTGAGATTCTGATTTCAGGCAGGAAATGAGCAAAAAGAAAACAAAGCAAAACAAAACATACCGCCTGCTTAAAAAGATGGTTCAATATTAAGGGCTGAACATGAAATACATGAGTATGGGTATGTGTCGGTGAAGGACCAGTGAGATTGAAAACTTTCCTTCAGATTTAATTGCAACTTTCACACTGTCAATATGAAAATGTAACATTGTAAAAAAAAAAGTATTATTATTATATTTTAGGATCCAACAGTGTCTTCCCTCACCACCTGGGTTATGAATTGAAAAAGTATCATCAGGAGTACTTCATAATAAGCTCTGATTAAATATATTCACTACATTACTGTAAGTAAAAACGGCCACGAGCTAATAAGAATACTTCACACTCTCAGTGGACCAGCCAGGTAAATTAGTTTTACAACTAACAATATGACTGCTGTTACTTATAAAAATGTACGTAAAATAATCGAATGAATTAGGTTTTATAAGGAACAGCTGTTGTTAACTCGACTCATTTCTAAGGTAAACGTTTACAAACTTACCGACTGACGCAGAAGCCAAACACTGCTCCCGAACGTCGAGTTAATTAAAGCAATTTGTTTTCTGATTAAAGGTCCATCATAATAGATGACCACGCAAACATATCCAAGCAAGCGCTAACACTGTAAATGCAGCCGCCCTCAAACGAGACACAAGAATTTAGAATAGAGCCTGAAGTGAAAGAAATTGTTAGATTTAAAGCTCCACTCATCGATTGAGTTACAGCGCACCTAGAGCCCTGATTTCCGCCCCAGCTCAATGTTTATGTTAAAAACACAACTGTCCATAAATGTGTGGGTAGGTGGAGGGGTAGAGCATGGTGTGAGCCTATGAGAGCTTGAAGGGGAGGAGCTGAGATGAGTGCAACACTGTGGGAGAAGCATGCGTTCTCAGATTTTCAAATTTGAGAATGCATGCTTCTCCTTTTCTTCTCCATTTCTGCAACACTGGTTTCAGGAGTGCAAATCAAGGAGCGTACAGTAGCTTTACTCTTAATCAGATTCAGAGGGGAAGCTTTTGAAAAATAACAAAAAACTGCTGTTCTTTACAGTGTCACACAATCTGAAAAGTGGACCACTCCACAGGCTCAGGGGGTACACTGGATGTGGTGATGTCCCCTCAGGGCAGAGAGCCATGACAGCTCTCAACTAATACAGTCTACTCGCTCAATTGAATAATTATTCTGGGGTGGCCGGGTCTCTACAGAGAAAAGAGCTTCAGGGACTGTATAAAGTATTACCCATGCACAAAGCAGCACTTTTTGACTTTCCCGTTAATTTTATTTAGGTGACACCTATGTTAAAGGGGTAGTGTTTGGCCAGAGGGGGCAGAGCAGAGTTAAAGGGACACAGAATTGCAGCGGGAATGACCCTTGTGCAAATCCAGTGTTACAAAAACATTCTTGTTTTCATTTGAAACATGCCCCCCAACACACACACCGGAGTGGCATGCATTCCTCTCCACTCCACCCCCTAATCTGTACTCAACCAGTATAGTATATTATTGGTCTGAAATTATATTATTTTAACGAGTTTGAAAACATTGCTTAAACCTTTTTGTGAGCTCAAAGAAATCTATCCTGACGTTGGCAGGCTGTATAGCTTCATTACATACATACTGTAAGTTCACATGCTGACATTTGAGATGAAACGTTCCATGTGCTCGTTGTATTTATTGAATCAAATATTTTCTTCCCCTGCAACCTCCATTGGCTTCCATTGTATCTCAGCTCACGTCTGTGGCGCTGATCAAAGTCTCGAGGACCAAAGCGGGATAAATTTGTCTGAGGAGTCCCTGTTTGAAGAAAAAAGGCTTCCATACTTGAGAATGTAGCAATAAGAAATTGGAAAATCTAGTAGGCTGAATCATTATTGCATTATCTCAATTGACTATAAACAGCAGTGAAATTGCCTGTAATTTCTATGAAATATTGTAGCTTTACAGTCTTTTGGGGAACTCAGAATACAAGGTTCATGAAAAACACAAATTACCCTGCATTAAGTTATATAATGTTTATAAACAATGTTGCAGTCTAAAATGGTAGCTTAACCACTGCAGACATTTCTACATTTGGATGGAGCCAGACTACTACACAAGGGATATCAATATCCTAGCCAGGCAATGAGCCAATGGCAAGAGTGTGGGTGCCTGCCAAGTACTAAAACAAACAAATAACTTTTATAACTACAGCTGTTCCAAAAGATCCACTATCAACAGAATGTACTCCTGAAAGTAGTGTCGTAATGACATAAATGAGATATCTTTTTTTCCCTTATTTTTAAACAGTAAAATGAATGTAAACTAAAGCTACACATTTCTAGTAAAAATTACTTAAATCAATATTGTATCGTTGTGAAAAAAAAATGTACAGATGAAATAGGCGTTCTCTGGTATAACCAGACCCAAATTCACTTTGTGAATAGGGTCTGGCCACCCTCGATTGGGGATTGCTTGCAGTCATTGCATTTTAATAGACGTAGACTGGCCTAATTTTAAAACCATTGGAGAAGCCTTTAACCAATCGTCATTGACAGCAATATGACATATGTCTTATGCATGTCCAAAATGAATAGTTTCAGACATTGTTGCTCGGACTTCAATTTGTCGATATTCCCTAGCGTTGCAACTGCTCGTATTGCTTAATCTAAACTCTACCACCGCCGCCATTGTTAGAACTACATTTCAGAAGGAATGCTTGACTTTAATGTGGTCGCACCTCACCACCCCCACTAATCGCTGATTGTCCCGCCCTTAAAAGTGGTGGTGCAATCGTTAATACATTGCTCTTTCCAGACTGTATCTCAGCGAGAAGCTGAGAACAAGAAGGCGGAGCCAGGCTAGGAGTTCTCTGTCTTCACATTCCATTTGTTAAAGGACCAGTGTGTAATATTTAAGAGGCTCTAGTGACAGAAATGCAATATAAGATCCACAACTATGTTGTCA